>JAZHYW010059122.1:0-38950 GCA_037355805.1 Ixodes ricinus | reverse complement strand
CAGGGCTAAGCGTGAGAGGCGCGAGATGGTATTTGCGCCAAAGTGCAAGGATTGGTCCGCGCGCGGTATTTCTCGGCGTTTCTGATTTGTTGTCGTCCCGCGCATCTGTATTCCGACCAATGGTAGGTTGGGCTTGGCTGGTTAGAACAGTTTGTTTCTCAGTGGAGGCTGCTGAGAAAGACATCCTGGGGTCAGAGTTTTGTGGGGCTCGGTTTCAAGACTGTTTTGGGCGTGTTCTTTTTTCACGCTCTGTGGGTTTCGAGTCTGACAGATTTGAAAATAGTTGAAGTTATAGATTGGACATTCTGTTAGTCGTTCTTGTCTTTCCCTTTTGTGTCATCATGTCGTGACATGTTTAGACAACAGATATGCGATCGCCAGTTTTCCCAGATTTCCGATATTTTGATTTCCTCAGCTGAAAGATGCGATTATAAATATGTTATTCTGCATGTACTAGCAATAATCTTTTACAGTTGACTAACGTAAAAGTCTGGGCTAGTTGGTATTTCACGATTAAAAATTAAAAGAGCGCAAGGACACGGACAAGAACAAGGAGGTAGACGAACAAGGCGCAGAGGGATTTTATTTTCATATTTATTTTTTCGATACTTCCTCTTTAAGCTAAGCAGTTGTTCATTGTTCTCTTCATTGGTGTCTTACCGGCACAGTAATGGATGCATATATAGGCATGTACCGTGCAGCATCGCCAGCGTTGGTCTCCGACGTCGTGTGTAACGCCAAAAAAAAAAAAACTATTACAATATTTAGCGCGGTTCACGTCGTTGCGTACTGCTTTGTTACATCGAACCAACAACGAAGGAAGGGGTATACAATAGTTCAGAATCTGTTGTTGTGTGATCTTGTGTGAGATGCTGAACCGAAATATTGATTTCGCAAATTGAGGCCGCAGAAGCGTTGAATGGGACGCTACGAACTCCAAAACATCACTCATACATGGATATCTCAAACGGAGGGCCGCATTTTTTGGAAGAGAAGGGCGCGATCAAGCGAGTGACTATGACGACACGATCCTCCTGGAACAGTTTCTTCGTTATCTAGCCAGGAATGAGGTTCGATTGGTTCGGCGATCCATTCGAACTTTAGCAAACTTCGACGAAGTTCGACTGGGTGGACCCATGGGCACTGTTGCCCGACTTCTACAAAACAAATTAGAACGTTGGGAAACAAATAATGACTCAAGTTCTTTAAATTATATCTTACAATATAATTACCAGTGACCAATAAACTTGGGTTAGTTTATTAATGCGGAGCGACGAAACAACACACGGAATGAATATCGCAATTTTTCTCCGCCAGATGGCGTCAGCTCGTTTATCGATTTTCGCGCGTGCGCGTAACAATGCAAGCTTCAGTCGAACTTGGCGTGCGAAGTTCGAACCAGTCGAACTTGATCGAACTCGGTCGAACTCGAATCCTTCGTAGTTTCGCGATATCCCGACTCCTCTGAGCCAATCCAGCCCACCCGGAGTCCGTGCCCGTGGCGGTGATGCGGTGATGCGATGCCCCCGCGGATGGAGCGTGGCAGCGCGTCGGAGGGGCGGAGAAGACATATTTTTAGCGAAGAGTGCCCGCGCGTGTTCCCAATCCGCGGCAGCTTAGCCGCGGCGGCGGCAATCGCGAGGATGGGGATGCCGATAAATGGCCCTTTTTCGGCGGCACTCTGAGTGATGCCTCGGCGCTCCGAACTTCGAGGACGGCGCTTGCCTTTTGTTACCGTACCTTTGTTCTCGGCCGGCGCGGCGAACGATAATTCGCGGTTCGCTCGGCCACGAAAAGTTTTAGTGATTTGTTCCGCTGCGTTTTTGCGGTGCGGGAGTACACGTACACTGCAATCGAGGAATATACGGACGGAATATCTGAGCGCTCAATCAATCTACAAAAAAAAAAAAAGAGTAAAACCGATTGGGGTTTTTGATCGGTCCGTTTCTTTTTCATTGATATTGATCGAACTTTTTCTTGTCTCATTGTCGTTTAATGTCTAACGCAGTGGCGCAGTTCAATCGATGTCACGCCAAACTAACTTGCCCTGTTCCAAATTTTGTTTCTTCTCCGTCGTGGTTCGGGTAAAACTGGTATTGCGCGAAAGGGTACCTCGTTCCAGCTTCAGACGGGGCAACTTTCCCAGCGATTTCCGTGTTGCTGGCGAGTTGTTCCCTAGTTTTCCCTAGATACTGGCTCTGCGACACAAATTGCTCTGGTAACGTCCGGTTTCGAAACGGACGAGCAACTCGGACAAACAACTCGGAGACGTTTGAAGCGGCATCAGCCAATCAGGGACGCGATATTTTCACGTGACACCCTGTGGCGGTAATGCCGTCACAAAGGCCGTTTTAATAGATGACTTGGTATTATAAAAACACGTTTATAGCGCGTAACTGTGTGTCTAAATAGTGCAAAAAAATTGAAATTTAATGATGGTGATGACAAATCGTAGGAATTCGGTTGCTGCGTGTGAACGCGGGCGGCGAGTGTTGCGACGTCAAACTGCTGGGAGAAATTTCACCATCTGAGGCTGGCCTCATGGGCTTGGGATCGCGTGAACCTTTGAGAACAATGCAATCACCGTCGGCCTCTCGTCAATTTTTCTGTATATGTGTCTGTGGGCGGGGAGGGGGGGGGGTTAAAAAGGGGGCCGGAACGGAATGTCGTCGTGGTCTTCGCAGCGTGACGCGGCGACGTTTCGGTGTGGTGTGATTTAGCCGCTCTTTCCTGTGACACGGGGAGTGCACTGTCAATCCCTTTGTTTCATGCAAGAGTGAGTTCGGTGACGTAGGAAAACGGTTAGGTAAGCTTCAACCCTGCCAGCAGGCTGGAGCTTACTTAGGAGCTCAGGGGCCGATGCGTGGCGGGCTAAATTTAGGGACTTTTTGTAGATCTTACTCTGCGGAGTGCAAGTTCTGCGGCGTGTTCGGGCCATGCTCGAAGTGGTGGCACGAGAGAGTCAGCTAGCAACGCAAACCGATACGGAAAGATCTATTTTGTCAGCGAACATACCGGTTGAGCTGACGGTGATGCACATTGGCGAAGGGGCGTGCGTCTTCCGACCATTCGCGAAACGAACTGTGTGGGATCGCGTGATTTGCTTAGGTTTGCCACCTCTGAGAATGAGCTTTTCACTTTCATCAAGCTTATGGCACAAGCGTAATAAGTATTTTGTTCACACGCACTTGTGTTTGCCAAGAAAAAAGTAATTGACTAGGTTTTCCTCAAGATTTTCTTAGTTTTTTTTTTTTTTTAGATAATGGCGGGGAGATAATTTTGGCAATTATCTATTCAGAAGACACGCAGTGGAGCCGCGGTGCAGCATAGTTTGAGACAGCGGAACGCGACAACGTCGTAATCTCGTTAGGGAAAGAAGGATCACCGCAGTCTCCCGTCAGCACTTCAGCTTCCGTTTCATGTTCCCTTATAGACAAAGTGCGCGGTGTTTTCAGTCATCGTGACGAAAACGAGAAAACCTGCCCGAAGCACGTGTTAACCAAAAAAAAAAAAAAAAGAAAGAAACGAGAGAGTGTTTTGGTGTGCTCGAGGTTGAAAGCGAGTGGGTCACTGGTGTGGATACGCGGCCGGGGAGCGGCGTGCGGCTCTCTCATACGTCATCCCACCCTTACCTCATCCATCTTCCGCTCGGGATAGTTACGTCGCAGCCTACTATCTTATGCATATGCTCATTCCGCATCGCGAATATCGGCGCCTTCGATCGGACGCGCGGCTTATTACGCAGCGCGGTGATGCAGCGAGTATACGGACCGCGCCTCGCGAATATACGCTTCGTTCCACCTTACACGATGGACCGTGAGGACTCTGCGGAGCCATATCCCAGCTAATCATATCCCGCGCGAGCGTCACGTGACGTTCAGGAAGGACGCAGCGACGCGCGAGTCGCGTAGTCACGCGTGATACACAGAGGTCGGCATTTTAGGTCGCCCTCACTCACCCTCACCCTCACAGCCACACTCACGTCAGCCCCTCACTCACCCTCACCCTCACAGCTACACTCACCCTCAGCCCCTCACTCACCCTCACACTCACACTCACACTCACCTTCAGCCCTTCACTCACCCTCACGCACCTCACCGCACTCACACGCCCTCACGGCACTCACGGCCCTCACAGCCCTCACGCCCCTCACGCCACTCATCGCACTCACCGCCCTCACGGCCCTCACACCCCTCACGCCCTCACAGCCCTCACGCCCCTCACGCACTCATGGCCCTCACGCCCCTCACGCCCCTCACGCACTCATGGCCCTCACGCCCCTCACGCACTCACCGCCCTCACGGCCCTCACGCACTCACGGCCTTCACAGCCCTCACGGCCCTCACTCACCCTCACACTCATGAATTTTCCTGGTTCAGAAACTCACTCACCTTCACCTCACCTGTGAGGATGAGGGTGAGTGAGGGTGAGTGAGTGCCCTCATGAGTGAGGTTTGCCAAGGTATCGATTGTAGGAAGCAGGCCCTGCCGTCTTCGTTGGCGGCGGCTCCAGCGCTCCTCGGGGTCTTTGGAAGGGTGTCAGCCACGTCGGGTCCCCGTGCCGGGAGCGGTGTCGTGAAGCCTCGCTCGCCAGCTCGTGGGTCCGCTCGTTGCCGGGGTGCCCATCGTGTCCCAGGATCCATCGTATCGTTACGGCGGTCCCGTCGTCTCTTTGTAGGGCCGTGCAAGTATTCTTGATGGCGTGCGCGGCGCTGTTTCGTTGGCGGACCGATAAGGCGCTTAAGGGCCTCGGTGGTAAAGCCCCTCGATATGCTTTTTGTTACCAGTGAATATCATATAGGGACTTCACCTCAGTGCAGTCTGTGAACAGGGGGATTTGTATATTTTTCAGCAGATATTTCTACAGCTCTGATAGCGATACGCGCTACATCGACAACCGACAACTGTGTTTGCGCCCGCATCCTATCGTTATCGGAGTGCGAACACAATCTGCTGAAACCCTGTACTGTCAAGAGTATACTATTATAAAACTATCAATAGTATGCGATCGTTGGTTGACTGTCGGTACATATGTATAAACTATCAATACATCCGGAGCCGAGTACCGTAAAAACTATCGATGACACTATCGATGGTCGACTACCGCAAAAATATCGATTGCGTGCTATCGGTACTCGATTATTGAAAACTATTGATACTGTACCATTGAAAATAGATTTGAGTAACGTTGGTAATAGTAATTGAAAATGTCAAATATTTCCGGGGTTGGCTTTGGCAACCCAGGAAATATTCCAAAGCTCATAAGAATTCACGACGGGAGCCTTCAGCAGGCTTATCAAGAGGGTTTTCACTTTTCGTTCAATTTCAGCACGCTGTATAAAAAAAAAAAAATTAATTTTTTTTTGCGTTGCGTTTTTTTACACCTTTGTTTTAGCCAGAATACATTCCGTTAAAAGTGTTTGCCTTGGTTTTGAGTTTTAAGCGTCTAAAAATGCTAAAAAAGAGCAAATGCCGATGGTGGGATTTGACGATTTTCGTGTGTGGCGTTTTTGAACCACTCTCAATCTCAAAGTATTCAAAAGAGAGTTTCGATATTTTTTTGAAAGAAAGTTTCGATATTTTTTTGTTGTGATATATATGCAAGTCAGTAAAACGACATTTCATCTACTATTTATTATTCGTCGATCCAATCTTTGTAAAAATCCCCAAACATGCCTCCGCGAACAACTGTGACCTAAACTGCGGATTTGTTTGTTAGTCGACTATGTTTAGTTTTGTTTTTAAAATAATACCACGTGTAGAACATTTCATTGCCTTTCATATTATGTAAAGTTTGTGTCTTAATCACGTACGAGTACTGAAAAATAAATTATGAAACAGAGAAGGTTTTCACCTTTCGTTCAATTTCAGCACGCCGTATAAAAAATTTGTTTAATATTTTTCTTTTGTTTTTTTCTTCGCGTTTTTTTACACCCTTATTTTACCCAGAATACATTCCGTTAGAGGTATATGCACTGGTTTTGAGTTTTAAGCCTTTAAATATGCTGAAAAATGATTTGGTTCTGTTATCAACATGAATTTAGCATTAAAAATATAAAATTTCGCATTTAAAAATCTAGGTTTCCAATAGGGAGCGTATTTTACTCTAATGTTTTACAATATTATACTTTGATATTTCTAACGTAGTATAGATTATGTAGCGCATAGGGTTTAGGCTTGAGGCCCCTCCAATCATGGCACCGGCAGAAATTGTCTGAAAACCTGCTCCCGGCAGTTGCGATTTTATAGTGTTTAGACGTTTGGAATTGCAAACTTGTTATTATACGCCTAACGACATTCATGTTTTTATATGAGTATTTATTCAACGTCCCTTAGATTATTATAATAAAGAATAAAATATACAGCTATAACCCATAAACCCACCATCAACATTTGCTCTTTTTAGCACATTTAGAGGCTTAAAACTCAAAACTAGTGCATATAACTCTAACAGAATGTATTCTGGCTAAAAAAAAATGTAAAAAACGCAACGCAAAAAAAATCTTTAAAAAGTTTTTTTTTACTTTTTTTTTACAGCGTGCTGAAATTGAACAAAAAGTGAAAACCTTCTCTGTTTCATAATTTATTTCTCAGTACTCGTACGTGATTAAGGCACAAACTTTACATAATGTGGAAGGCAATGAAAGGTTCTACACGTAGTATTATATTAAAAACAAAACTAAACATAGTCCACTAAAAAAAAAAGATCCGCAGTTTAGGTCACAGTTGTTCGCGGAGGCATGTTTGGGGATTTTTACGAAGATTGGATCGACGAATAATAAATAGTAGATGGAATGTCGTTTTACTGACTTGCATATATATCACAATAAAAAATATCGAAACTCTCTTTTGAATACTTTGACATTGAGAGTGGTTCAAAAACGCCACACACGAAAATCGTCAAATCCCACCATCGGCATTTGCTCTTTTTTAGCATTTTTAGAGGCTTAAAACTCAAAACCAAGGCAAATACTATTAACGGAATGTATTCTGGCTAAAAGAAAGTGTGAAGAGAACGCAACGCGAGAAAAAAAAATTAAAAATGTTTTTTTTTATACAGCGTGCTGAAGTTGAACGAAAAGTGAAAACCCTCTCTGTTTCATAATTTATATCTCAGTACTCGTACATGATAAAAACACAAACTTTGTTTAATTTGGAAGGCAATGAAGGGTTCTACACGTGGTAATATTTTAAAAGCGATACTAAACATAGTCGACTCAAAATAAAATCCGCAATTTAGGTCACAGTTGTTCGCGGAGGCATGTTTGGGGATTTTTACAAAAATTGGAGCGACGAATAATAAATAGCAGTTATAATGTCGGCTTACCTACATGCCTATATATCACACTAAAAAATATAGACGTTCTCTTTTGAATACTTTGAGATTGAGAGTGATTCAAATACGCCACACACGACAATCGTCAAAACCTCGTAGTTCTTTCCCGCTTCTTTGAGATTTTTTTTCTCAGGAACTAATCATGTCAGGACATGAAAATAAAAAGGATTGTTCTTCTAGGAACATGCTCCACAAAATATAAAAATTTGAAGCAAAATAAAAAATACGACTGCCACTCGTTGCCTGAATCCAAATGAAACCGCCCATATATGTATATATGCTCAGAATTGTATAATGTGCTAGAGTGATATGATTTATTTTATAAAGGATTGTTGTGAAATTTTGAGAGAAATAAAAGATTGCGAGTGCATACCTCACTGGTTGAGTCTAAATGAAACCGTGCGTGTGTCTCGCCGCTAGAGCTCAACGTTGTTTCTGCTGTAGCTGGGCACTGTTGGATAACTGCGAACTAAGTACTACTCCCCAACGTTTATAGACCTGAAACATTACTTTGGAACGCACGTCCCTTCTCTGGTGCCGATTCAATTGTCCTAATCTCGGGTTAACTAAAACTTAGTACCGAGCGTTGTTTACCGTTTGACCTTACACGTAATTCAACAATATCAATACATACCTGGAATTTCTAATTCGCCATTGATCTTGTCGGCAGCACCATTAGCAAATGTATACATGTCTTTGAATAGCTTTTTTTCTTAGCATAATACATTTTATAAATGCAACGTACAGCTACTAGTGACAGGGTTCAAAAAACTCGAAGAACGCCAGCTTGCCTACAGCCTTACACGCTTTCCGCTTATGCATGTGCTCATGTCTACTACATTCAATTGCTCTTTCGTGTGCTGATATCTCAATTAGGTTTTAATCATTTTTTATCTATTTTTGCGTGACTTTTCGATTCATAATAAGCCAATTTATTGGTGCACTGTCGTCTTGTGCAATAGAACTACAAGAAAAAAATTAACGTGCCAGATGTTTTTGAAGATAATTCCTGGCTGTGGACAAATCGCAGTGCAGCTGATTTGTATCACGAGTGACTTAAGCTTGCAATCCATAAATTCATAAAATTCATAATTACGAATGGTCACAGTGTTTGAGGGAAGTTAAAACACCACTTCTATAATTTTTAGTTACGAGCTAGCGGGTTTTCACAAGAAATTCCGGCTTTTCTGCAAGCGCTAATTTTGGCATTAGTGCTTCTGAGGGGATACGGAGTCTACTCATCGACAGGTGACCCTCTGCCGGAAGCGAAAGGTGCGCATACAAAGGCCCAGCACTCCGAAACCTTTTGTTTCCAGCAAACGTAGTGCGTACGGACCGAATGACTGACATAATAAATATCGGTCGATTACATGAAGCAAATATGATTTTTCAGCAGTGCTCTTTAACGAAATAAACAGTGAACTGATCGCCCAATTCTTCAATGCAAAGAAATAATGAAATCAAGTTTCATATTGTGTTACCGGATAGAGTGTACTAGTGCTCAAAATCAACCAATATCAACATGATGTTTTGAGGATATTTGTCCAGAAAGTCGTGCTTGTGCACTTTTTTTTCTTTCGAACAGCCATACAGGGGTCTCAAACACGCGGCCACGCGGCTGATGCGGCCCGTGACATTGCTGGGACTCGGCGCCGCAGGCATCTGGCTACGAATCCCGATTCCCATGTCTCGAGCGCTAGAAATGGCATGCGCCATAGTGATCTCATCTCGTCGATTCACTTTCGCTCGAAAAGTAGCTCTGCTCTTTTTCACCTTTTTGCGTAGTTTATACTTATCTGTGTCAATTTGCCATTTGTTTCGCTTTATTTTTTCTTCCCGGCTTTTTGTAATGTAAAACGATTTCAAGGCTGCAAGCGCGAGCTATTCGTTGATGGATGGATCTCGGCTGCGCGAACTCGATCAGCAGGAGCAACTGACAAAAATTAAGCTACGATCTGGAGATCCTCACCTTCAAAAAATATCATCATTATGCTACACCTAAGGCGGGATGGTGTCATTTGCATATAAACAAAAGAAATCTAAACATGTCACTGGCTAAACTGTGAGTTTACAAAAAGCAAAAAGCACCGGTGTCTCTCCTCTTTCAAAGCTTCCCCCCCCCTCCCTATCTTACGTTGGCCCTTGACCTTTCGGGTGTAGGCTATCTGGCCCACACACTCAAATGAGTTTGAGACCACTGGCCTATACAATTAGAGCAAAAACCTAGAGGCTAAGGGCGACTGCTCGCAGTTCACTTGCGTTTGCATGCGCCGTCTGCAAAGATTTCTAAAGTCAGAGCGCTTCAAGCAGTAACTTCTACTATAGAGCACAGCGCCCGTTTTTCATCCGCCGTCAACCAGCAAAACGCCACCCGTTCACCGGCGACTCGCTGTCTGAAGCGGCGAGCGAGCGAACTCTTAATCATTCCGACCCAGCTTCCTTTTTTCTCAAACATAACAAAGAAAACGGCCAACCTAACGCTAGTTGCGCAAACCGCGCTATCAAATATCGCCAAGCAGTGAGCCTTAGCTCGCACAAACTCCTTCTTTCTTACCCGTTACCCAATAACCAAACCGCAGCAAGCATCCGCGCGGCGAAATTTTTGCGAGGCGAGCGTCGATCTTACTTCCCGGGAGATGCCGCGAGAGGCCCCAAGGGCCAATACCCGCGCGACCACTCACTAATTATCTACGCCTTCAAGCGAAATCAGGCCTCACAGAGAACTCATCGTCTCGCAAAAGCCCCACATGCAAATGGAAGCGCTTCATTTGAGCTCAGATCCCTGACGAACTGATGCCTTTTACTCTCCCCACCGCCCTCACGGTCCTTACACCCCTCACGCACTCATAGTACTCACGCGCCTCACCGCCCTCCACGCACGTATGCCCTTCACGCACTACTAGCCTCACACTCCTCACGGTCCTCATGCCCCTCACGCCCATCACGCGCTCATACCGCTCACGCATTCATGGTTCTCACACCCCTCACGGCCCTCATGCCCCTCACGCACTCACCGCCCTAACGCCCCTCACGCCCCTCACGCACTCAAACCCCTCACTCACTCACCGTCCTCACACCACTGATGGCCCTCACGCACTCGTTGTCCTCACGCACTCACCGCCCTCACGCCCCTCACGCACTCATACTCCTCACACACTCACGCACTCATCGCCCTCAGTTTATTAAAACAGTTTATTTCCAAAAACGATCAATTTCAAACCAGAACCAAGTCTTTTGTTGTCATCATCACCGGCACGAGGTATCACGTGAAAATATCGCGTCCCTGATTGGATGCAGCCGCTTTCAACGTCTTCGAATTGCTCCGAGTTGCTCGCTTGTTTTGAGCCGGACCCGATCTCAACAATTCGTGTCGATCTAGGGAAAGCTAGGGAACAACCCGCCAGCAACACCGAAATTGCTGAGAAAGTTGCTCCGTCTGAAGGAGGCCTCACGCACTCATGGCCCTCACACCCCTCACCGCCCTCACGGCCCTCATACCCCTCACGCCCCTCACGCACTCATGGCCCTCACACCCCTCACGCACTCACGGCCCTCGCGGCCCTCACACCCCTCACGCACTCACCACCCTCACGGCCCTCATACCCCTCACGCCCCTCACGCACTCATGGCCCTCACACCCCTCACGCACTCACCGCCCTCACGGCCCTCACACCCCTCACGCACTCACCGCCCTCACGGCCCTCACGGCCCTCATACCCCTCACGCCCCTCACGCACTCATTGCCCTCACACCCCTCACGCCCCTCACGCACTCACGGCCCTCACGCCCTCACGGCCCTCACAGCCCTCACGGCCCTCACGGCCCTCACTCACCCTCACACTCATGAATTTTCCTGGTTCAGAAACTCACTCACCCTCACACTCATGAATTTTCCTGGTTCAGAAACTCACTCACCCTCACCTCACCTGTGAAGATGAGGGTGAGTGAGGGTGAGTGAGGGCCCTCATGAGTGAGGTTTGCCGAGGTATGGTGATACATTCAAAGCGTTGTCTGAGGTGTCCCGTAGCGTCCGTTGCGGTCCATCGGGTGCGACCTTGTCAGAGACTTGCACTCGCGAGGAGCAGAGAGCGGCGCGGGCGTGACGCGAGCGACGCAACAGCGCGGCTCCTCGTTCTGGATCAAAGTGTCGCATCGGCGTGAAGATGCCTCTGCCACCGACGACGCCTTCCGCGATAGCATCCGTGTCGGGAAGAGGCGGACCGTCCACACCAATGACCCTTTTTCCTGTAACAAGCGCCGTCTGCGGAGTTGTCTTGGCAGTCCAACTTGCCTCCGCCCGTCAGAACTAACTGGCATCGTGCCGTTGTGTTGATCTTTGTTTTCTTTTATGCCTCATATTAGCGTATACTCAAACAACTCAAAAATGCCCCCCCCCCCCACCCAAAAAAAAAAAAAAAGACGAAATACGCGCGCAAAAGGTAGACGCTGAATTTGATGCGCCATCGTATTGGCTTTGATGGCTTGTAGCGTCCCGTGCGGTCCATTCTAAGGTGAAACGGACTTTGAGATGGGTGATATGGGGAGGATCGGATGTTGTCGAGAGAATGGGCGATCGTCGTGGGACAGTGGGAGGCAGATATCGACTCTAGATGAGGAGGATTCTTGGGTTCACGAAAGACGCCTTGTCGTATCTCTCTCTCTGGTTAGGCTCTTGAGAGACGTCGTGTCGCCGTACTGTTAAATTACAACGTGCTTTCGGGGTTGAAGATTAAATTCTGTTCGTTCTTGCTTCGATGTATATAAAAAAAAGTTTTGTCCTCACGTGAGCAGGTCCTGACAGCAGTTCGTTCGGGGCGTCGGCAAAGGGTCTGGTTTACGATGCATACTTCCGAATATAAATGAAATGGTTCGAAGTATATAGCTGACACGTTCTTTCCGAGGAAACTGAAATTGGGAAAGCCGCTCCCCGTTTTTCGTAGCTTCCCGAAAAACTCGGACACCGATTGCCGCCAAAAGGCAATCGTCTAGTGTAGCGTCCCAATGCCAGGACTCACGGGTTTTTCTGTCCCCGCGATGGCGGCACGGCAAAAAAAAAAAAAAAAAATGCGTCGCTTCGCGTCGTCCCACTTCAATCTACTCAATTCCAACATGCGGACGAAAGAAAGCAGGAAGGCAGACAAGACAACAAAGCGGCCGCCAGCCAGCTCGCCTTTCGCCCTCCCGGTTTACGCGCTTATTTATTTACTTATTTCCGCCGGAGCAGACACCGGAGTTATTCCGTCGACCTCGGCATACTTTATTTCATCCCCTCGCGATAGAAGCAATTCCCTTTGTCGTCGAGAAAAAAAAGGGGAACGCTACAGGAGCGATTTCGATTTCCATTCGCGTCACGAACTTTTTTTCTGTCTCGTCGTTTTTTGGGACCGCTTCTTTCTTTCTTTTCTTTCTTCTCCCTTAAATTCTTCTTGTCCTCAACTTTGCTCCCGTGCGTGCTGTCGATATTTGGTCGCCGAAGGGGTCCCCGCATAACGTACTTGGTCCTCCCGTCGTCGTTTTCCATGTGTCGTCCCTCCGGCGCGCGCTGTCCCCTTCCGAATCGAGAGAATTATTATTATTTTTTTTTCCTCCGAATCATTCGCTCGTCGAGGCGGGCGACGGGCTTCGTGCGCGAGGCAGACATGGTTATCGCGAGCAGCGAACCGCGCGTTCGCACTCCCGGCCTTGACGCTCGCGGCGCTGGGAAAGGGTCGCTCTCCGCGTGTATATATAGCCCCATTTGGGCTCCGCCGCCAATGATATTGCCGCATTATTCGATAACAATGCCGAAGAGCAATTCACAAAGCGAGATAACTATTAACACAACAATAACCCGCGCCCTTTGTTTCTTAAGCTGTTAGTCCCTACGGACGCGGGCATCGGAGAAAGGGCCCCTCGCTCCCTCCCTGCTCCGGGCCGATGACAGTGTCTTGGGGAAATACGGATGCCGCCGCGGTGTCAAATCCCATTTGGGATGCTCGCTATTGGACGTTTATATATTTTTGTTTTTTATGTGACTCGCGTTGTTTCCTTTGTTCGCCTGCTCGTTTCTTTCATGTTCTTTTCGCGTGAGTAAAGAAAGGGAAAGCGGGGGGTAGCTTGATTGTGACTAATGGACGTCGTCGAGAAACTTTGCTTCTGCTGGGCGATGTGGAGGAGGCCGGTGGGACTTTTATCAGGCGGCTGGCCCTAGAGTAGCTCCGTCTTTTTGTCCCATGGGCCGAAAAAAAAAAGGAATAATTTTAAGTGTATCGCATACTTATTGTCGTATAAAGAAGACGAAGTCTGGCGGCATGTGGGACTGTGGGCCACGCGAGAGGGTCCGAGATGCGCGTGACAGATAGATACGCTTTGGGTTCGATAAAGGACTCACGGGTGTTGGTTTGCGGCTCCGGGCTTTGACCTTTCTTTCGCCTCGGAACACGACATGGTGGCAGCGGTGGGATCATGAACGATCCTCCATCGTCTCCGAGGACCTGAGAAGCCGCACCAAACTCTGCAGTTCGACCGAACGGCCAGCAAAGAAGATTCGAGCCGCTCTAGATCTACGCCATGACTAGCAACGCAGACGGTTCGGGGGCTTCAAGCTCCCAGGCCAGCGGAGGACCTTCCTTCTTCAACCCCTTCGCGGTCGAGCTACCGGAGAAGCTGGATTTCAGGAATCCGAGCGACTGGAAGCGATGGATCACCCGGTGGGACCGCTACCGGATCATCTCGGGGCTTCATCTCCGTGACGCTTCGACTCAGGTGAATACCTTCATCTACGCGATGGGCAGAGAGGCAGAGGATGTCCTTTCTTCGCTCGAGATGGCACAAGATGAGCTGAACGACTACGACATAGTCAAGGCGAAGTTCGACGCGCATTTCATTCCGCGGGTGAACGTCATCTTCGAGAGAGCGAAGTTCAATTCTAGAAAGCAAGAGCTGGACGAGCCAGTGGAGGTCTTTATCACGGCATTGCACAGACTGGCGGATACCTGTGACTACGGCCCTTTAAGGGACGAGCTCATACGGGATCGCATCGTCGTTGGACTCCTGGACAGGAAACTAAGCGAGAAACTCCAGCTCGATGCTAAACTTACACTGCAGCGCGCGACTACGGCAGCTCGATCGTCAGAGACGGTGAAGCGCCAACAGACTGAGCTACGCAGCACAAGCACAGACGGCGACGTTCTTGAAGAACTCAGAAGACAGCCGAAGACAAAAAGCGAGAACAAGGACTTTCGACGTCCGGACAAGTTGCCTCTCCAAGCCCTGTCTAATAATTCGCCATGGACGTGCCGATGGTGTGGCAGTTCACGGAAACACGCCAAGTCTCAATGTGCCGCAAAAGACAAGAAGTGCAACGCCTGCAAGAAGCTAGGCCACTTTGAGAGCGTCTGTTTTACCAAACACGCTCGAGAAAATCTCAGATCACAAGAGCGCAGACAAGGACTGAACGAAGTCTTCCTCGGCGAGCTAGTACGCTCCAGCAACGGGGAAGCCTGGTACATTACAGCTAAAGTAAACAACCAGGACATCACATTCAAGGTGGACACGGGGGCGGACGTCACAGCTATCCCTCCCAACATGTGCGACTCGACAACGTTGGCAACATTGCAGACAACAGGGACGGATCTTTATGGAGCAGGCCACACTCCGCTGAACACGCTAGGCAAGTTCACGGCGGCGGTAACCTGGAATGGGCGCACTACTAGAGAAATCATCTATGTGTCCGACCAGCTAAAACACCCTCTGCTGGGGCGGCCTGCAATTCAAGCCCTTCAGGTACTACCCAGCTTGAACGAAGTCAAAGCCGAAAGCAAGCCGGAGTATGAACACCTACGTAAAAGGTACCCCTCGCTTTTTCAAGGACTGGGGAAAATGAACGTGGAGTACAAGATCACGCTTCACCCTGACGCGAGACCATTCGCAATCACATACCCGAGACGGGTACCCCTACCTCTCCTACCCAGCGTTCAACAGGAATTGCAACGGATGCAAGACATGGACGTTATTGAAAGAGTCGACCATGCCACAGCATGGTGCGCACCCATGGTGGTGGCCAAAAAGCAAGACAGTTCTCTTCGTATCTGCGTGGACTACACACAGCTAAACCCTCAACTGGTGCGGGAGCGGATCATCATGCCAACCGTAGAGGAGAGCTTGGCAAGACTCGCCGGAGCTACGGTATTCACCAAACTAGATGCCAATGCGGGCTACTGGCAAGCACCACTAGCCCCAGAGTCGAAGGAACTGACGACTTTTATCACACCAGTGGGACGATTTCAATTCAAAAGACTCCCGTTTGGCATTGCGACAGCGCCCGAAGTCTTTCAGCGGGAGATGCTGAGGATCCTAGAGGGAATCCCAGGACAAGTATGTCATATGGATGACATCTTAGTTTTCGGTCGTGACAAAAGGGAACACGACAAAAATCTCGAGTGTGTACTCCGCCGCCTCCACGACTCCGGAGTGACCCTGAACACCTCAAAGTGCGAGTTCGCTAAGAAGAGCGTCAGGTTTCTGGGCCACCTGCTGGACAGCAGGGGCATTGCGGCAGACCCCAAGAAAACGGAAGCGATCGTACAGATGTCGGCACCTGGAAGCTTGGCAGAGCTGCGATCATTCTTGGGGATGGTCAATCACCTGGGGAAGTTTCTCCCCGACATAGCTGAGAAAACTAAGCCACTTCGAGATCTGCTACACGAGGATGCGGGCTGGCTCTGGAGCGAGCCTCAGGAAGAAGCATTCCTTAACATCAAAGATCTCCTATGCAAGGCTCCTGTGCTCACGTTCTATAAACTGGATGCACAACTTACATTGTCGGCAGATGCGTCTTCGTTTGGACTGGGGGCGGTTCTGCTCCAAGAGGAAAACGGCAAAAGACGCCCAGTGGCATACGCATCGAGAGCGATGACACCAACAGAGCAGAGATACGCCCAAGTGGAAAAGGAGGCTTTGGCCATCGTATGGGCCTGTGAACATTTTCGGACCTACTTGGTAGGAAAGGGATTCCACATCGAAACAGACCACAAGCCTCTGGTGCCATTGTTCACAACGAAACGTCTTGACGAAATGACACCAAGGCTACAGCGTCTCAGGATGCGCATCTTTGAGTATGACTTTTCGATATCCCACGTACCGGGCAAAGAGATGTTCACCGCGGATGTCTTGTCTAGGAAACCCCTACCGACAACTGGCCACTCTACGGACTCAAGGAACACCGTGGAGAGCAGTGAAACGTTGGTTCACGAGTATGAAATGCTAACGCTGGAGCTCCTTCCAGCCTCTAACTCATTTTTGTCCAGACTGAAGGCAGAGCTTTCCAAAGACCCAACCACATCAAGGGTTATGGAATACTGCGAAAAACAATGGCCAGCAACGAACAAACTTCCTCCGAACTTAAGCAAATTCGCGAGTCTCGCCGCAGACCTTTCGGTGGTGCAGGGATTACTAATGCGTAACGACCGGCTGGTGATCCCGCCTAGCCTGCAAGGAGAAGTCTTGGAGCGATTGCACTGTGGCCATCAGGGTGTTGTCCGATGCCGGGCAAGAGCCAGAGACTCCGTCTGGTGGCCTGGCATAAGCACAAAAATACATGACTATGTGAGTCGCTGTCCGACCTGTCAGCAATATAGACGACCACATACAGAACCCCTTCTTCAGACTCCACTACCCGATCGTCCCTGGCAGGAAATTGGAACGGACCTTTTCCAGTTCAGGGGGAAGAGGTATATAGTCATAGTCGACTACTACTCGAAGTTCTTCGAGCTTGAAGAAATACCTCGAACCACCACAGAGGACATTATCAAGGTTTTCAGCCAGAACTTCGCAAGACACGGTTGCCCGGAAGTCATCCGCTCCGACAACGGTCCCCAGTTTGGCTCAACCGAGTTCCGGCGATTCACCAGAGAGTGGGGAGCCGAACTGGTAACTTCAAGCCCGTATTATCCCCAGAGTAACGGAGAAGCGGAGAGAGCGGTGCAGACTGCGAAGAACCTGCTGAAGAAAACCTCGAATTCAGCACAAGCTCTTCTGGCCCACCGAACCACTCCTGGGCCCGAAGGGTTTTCCCCTGCCGAACTGCTGATGGGGCGGAAGTTACGCTCCACTCTTCCTACGGCTCCCAGTACCCTCAGACCTCTCTGGCAACACTCCAGAAGGTATCGGCAGCGATACAGGAAACGGAAGACTAGAGAGGCGTCTAACTATAATAGGCGTCACCGTACAAGAAATGGCAGGGAGCTACACCCACACGCAGCAGTGTGGATTCACGCGGGAGCGGCCTCGCAAGGAGTTGTGCGAGACCAAGCCGGACCACCTCGGTCTTACCTTGTAGAAACCGACCAAGGAACGATACGACGTACACGGCACCATCTCCAGCCCGCGATTCCCGACAGCGACATCCCGCCGGCCGGTCAACGGGAGAACGATCCTCAAGCAACCATAACACGAAGTGGGAGAACTTCACGACCACCGGAACGCTATGGACAATGAGGCTAAAAGGGGGAGGTGTCGTATAAAGAAGACGAAGTCTGGCGGCATGTGGGACTGTGGGCCACGCGAGAGGGTCCGAGATGCGCGTGACAGGTAGATACGCTTTGGGTTCGATAAAGGACTCACGGGTGTTGGTTTGCGGCTCCGGGCTTTGACCTTTCTTTCGCCTCGGAACACGCGTTGGGTATGGCTAATTATACGGATAGTTCTGTTTCTGTGCTTATACCGTAAAGTTCAGAGAGAATGCCCGCCCCCGAGAGGTCGCCCATCCCGTTTTTCGGGTTAAATATCTGTAACATAAAAAATCCGAAACATCGCCCACCCCTGATTCCCGTTGGACGTCACGCAATGTCTGACGGAAATCGCATCAACGGCGCAATTTGCTGTACCGGCACGTCAGACAAGCGAGTTTATAGCGGATTCCCGCGTTTTTGTCCGCGATCTCCATTCCACGCGAGTTGGTCCCGCGTGTACATTATATATATTGCACCGTGAAATATGATTTCGCTGTGTTCACGATCTGCGGTATTTGTTCCCGTAACATACGAGTTTGTAGCGGATTCCTGCCTTTTTGCCCGCGATCTGCGCGTGCGATATCGGTTCGCTGTGACAGGCAAGTTTGTAGCGGGTTCCCGCGTGTTTATCGCATCGTAAAACGCGAATTTGCGGTGTCCGCGATCTGCGGTATCAGTTTCCGCGTTACGTAGTTTGTAGCCGGTTTTTGATAAAGTTTTGCTGTGGCGTCCCCAAAGATAGCCCACCCCATGTTTTTCACCATTTATCTCTTCATTTTGGGTGGGCGTTCTTTCGGAACTTTACGGTACGTGTCCTCGCGTATGCTAGTAGCTGTTCAAACCGTCGAAACTGCACTCTGCACTCTAAAAGGAATCTGGGCCGCCTATACTTCCGCGCGAGGCAATTTGGAAAGCAAATCGCTGCAATCTGCGGAGGTAGATCGGCGAATCACCATGCTCAGTACCACAGCCTTTTTATATATGTTTCGACCTTTCTAGGTCCCAACATATATTTTCAGCCCCATCACTCCCCGAGGTATTCCTCCTTAGGTTCCAGCGATTGGCTCTCCGAATTGTGCTTTGAGGAAAAGTAGACGTTTTAGATTTCTTAGAATGCACCAAAGTGCAAGACCGTTCGAGTGTTTCACGATTCTGTGCAACCGCCGTATAATTAACTGCATTATATATATATATATATATATATATATATATATATATATATATTTTTTTTTTTATGCGGGGCTGTGTAGGAGTTTTTTTTTAGAGGGCGAGTCATTTAAGTCATTTCCTTGATAGTTTTCCGATGGCTGCCCGGGTCTCAAATAAGCCAACTTGTGTTCACAAATTTCGTTTCATTCGACCGAAAAAAAAGCAAAAAGCAAAACGGAAGGAACCGGGTCGTTCTTTCGCGCTTTACGCGACTTTTAAATATCCCATAAAAATGCATGGGGCGCAGTCTCGCACACGTTACTCGAAAAAAAAGTAATAGATTACAATTGCAATTACTCTCGCTTAAAAGAAAACTATTAAAAAAAAACTACTTGAGAAGCAAAGTAATTGGCCGTTACCTGAAAAAGTGACCTGTCTCTCCGATTGCTTCAGATTTTCAAAACGACAGAGTTTGCAAATTATTAACTATACTTATATCGTATTGTGAACTACTTATCTTGTTAATCCACCGATTTAGGTAACCCGTCCTCCTGTCGGAGACTTAATTCGAAGATTTCTTGGTAAGAAACTTGTATGAACAAAGGGCGCCATTCGAAACGGGAGGGAAAAATATGTGGACGGTTATAGACAATTTTAGTACTTCCACTACTGTTGTGATTGCTACCTAATAAATGTAATCGATTGATTACAAAATTACCAAGAAAAAAGTAATCGAATTTGATTAGTTGTATTGAGTACCGTACAAATGTCTGGGCGCTGGTAGCAGTTTTTTTTTTATGTAAGTGTTAGCAGTACGATTGTTTGATCTGCTTCGCAGAACGAAGCGCGACGGAATGGAGGATTTTCGTTTACGCAGACTCGTTTACTTATAGGATTTGCACTTGGAGTGCCCGCTTCGTGTTAAGATCGATCGTTTTGTTACTGACGGTGCGAATTTTTGGAGAAAACATTTAATAGAAAAAAAAGAAGTTCCTTTTACCGGCTTTGCGCGTTCAGACGAATCAAGACGAGCCTCTTGAGCACGGTCGAACTGCCAACTCTCCCGCAAACGTGAATTAATTCCGTCCGAGCATGCCAAGGATTCCGTCCGCGGGGCTGCAGTACGCGAATAGCTGCACTGATGTACGGCCTTGCCAAACGGCCGCGGCGCGCTTGCGCCACTTTTATTTGCGCCTGTCGTAATTCTCTCCTCGTGGTTGGTTTTGCGAAATCCGCATCTTAATTTGATCGCCGCATATCCGGTGACGCCACGTGACGTCAAGCGGACCGTTGTTTGCCCCGAAATCTCGTAAACCTTTCGCAAAAAAAAAAAAAAAAAAAAAGGAAAACGAGTTTGACAGGAATTGATGGGCGGTGATGGCGGGCTGTTCCCTTCGAAGCTGGCGGCGAGTGACGCCATCTAGTGGTCAGCGCGGCCCGCGGTAATATAGGGCGTACAAGTATATTGCCGGGTTACAAAAGCCTTTTTAAATTGTACTGAGCCGGTTTTGGGGAATTCCGCTGGTGGACTTGGAGCGATTCAAAATGGTGTGGCGGATCCGCCTTTAGAGCTGTAAATGCTAACTCGCGCATACATGAGCATAAATATATAGTATTTACTCGAGTAATAGCCGCACTATTTATGAACAAGGCCTTTGCGTTTACTTTCCCACAGAACACATATACAGCCAATCATTACGTTGCGCATAAATAACATAGCGAATAACGAGATCTCGAACACGATTCTCCATACAAATGCAATCTTCACAGATGGTATCTTTGCACGAAGACATTATCTCTGTCCTGTAAACAGCTGGAATCATATGCTGTCGATCGCGGTGATTGGCAAGCTACGTGCTCCGCGGAAAAGCGAACCCTCAGGTTTTTTTCATGAACAGTGCGGCTATTACTCGAGTAAATGCGGTATGCAGAATTAGCGTTTTAATGCAGCATCAATGTCATCAACGTGTAATTCCCCATTTGTTCAACCTTGCTATGGCAGAACGTCCGCACTGCGTATAGAAGAAACGTCCACACGAAACGTTTACTGACGATTTTAGCGGATTATGCGAAGATCTGGTATGTTGACCCGTCCAGGTTGTCTAGGACTATCTGCAAGAAACTTTGGAATGCCGTTGACGATGTCATTTGGAGAAATACTTTGAAGAATTTCTTTCAGTTTTTTCCGCGTCCAGCGCGAGTTTCCTAGCTTCGATAACGCTTCGTATACATTTCGTTGCACTTTTCAGAAAGCTGTGAGTGCCAGGTAAGTCCTGGAGTGTTTCACAAGCACATGCTCAGTAGAACTTATTTCCATGCAGAGATATCAAATTAGATTGTGTTCATTAACTCCGTTGCTGGTCATCGGAGTGCAGAACTTGACCTGAACGACTGTGAATAAATTGAACGAGTCATGCGGTGCCAATTTGATCTCAGATGGTTTAATTAATTTACAACAAAAATTGTCTCCGCGTTCCTTGAGTTACTTCTAAACCGCACTCTCTCTGTCACCCTTTTTCATCGAGAAAATTTAAATCTCTTCATACCAAAAGTGTCCCCGTGATTCAGACTTATGAGCGTCTGCCAACTTACGTGCAGGAGAAAAAGCGGTGCCAACTTTCTGTATAGGTCAAAGATGCTTCTTGAGAGGAAAAATGGGTTTTGCAGCGATTTGCTCGTTAAGCTGCAGTTTGGGACTGACTCGAAGGACATGATGTTGACTCATTCTGAGAGGACTAATCCTTGGCAGTAAAAGCAAATCGACCATATAGGTTAACTCAGCCGGATCAATTATAAGTTTTATTTGTTCTCCTTCAAACGTTACTTTCCTATTGAAATGAACACCCGATTGAAGTCTCCGGTTATAGTCTTCGTAAAGCTTTTCACCACGAAACATGAGTCATTTGCTCCGCAGCGCTGGGGACTCGGGAGCACTCTAGCCGAATTTCGTCGCCTAAGTGGGAGGCAAGGTCGCTAAGGTCCATCTGCGTGTACATCCAAAGACGCAGCTAATGCTCCTCCCAAACATGAATTCATTAGCCGGGGTGACGAATTTATTCAAATCTGAGGTCTCACGTTGCGCGGGGACTAAAAACGGGGCGCGCGCGCGTACGTTCTACGCGTGCGGCAGGCTTGGAATTGGCCTCGTCCTCCGGAGAGCTTGCGCACCGCAGCCTGAGCACACGTTGCGGCCGCAATTAGCGCAATCGCTTCGGTCGGGAGCCGAACTCGCGCCCTCGAAATGCGGCGAACGCCGCGCACTTTCCCGTCTCACGACGGCTGCGCGAGGGCCGTGTTGAAGACTCCCTAATGGTGATTAAGATTCCGAAGTATTCTATAAGCTACCCAACCACTTTAAAATGCTCAGCCATTGCCGCGGAAATGAAAGGGACGTTGGTTTATAGCGCGGCGCGCGTTGTACATTTCGTATAGGCCGGCATTATGGGCACTTTGTTCCCGCCCCATTACATATTGTGGTTTGACACACTACCAGAATGGTGTATCGTCAATGGCAACTTATACAACGCAGGGCGTGACTTCATTGTTATGTCCGGGCTTCTAGCTCTGTAATTCGTTGCAATCTCCTCCATTTTTATTTGAACGACGGCGAAGAAAGATGTCGATGTGCCTCTTGCTGGGTGTAGCAACTTAAAAGGTGCAGCACCTTGGCGTTCCAAAGCCTATACCCGCATTCTGCATTGACCTACCTGTGTTGTCGGGTGGCACAACCCGCGGATAGAGGTCGGACCACTCGCGTAACGTTCGCAACACAGCCTCGAAGCGATAACATAAATCACGGTGACGTCACTTTATGTAGTCTGGCGGGTGGTGTGTGCTCCGGTTCGTCATTTGAGATCTCGGGGATAAAGGGATGTGCAGCATGAAGCATGCCGTTCCGACGGCCCGCTACCTCCTTATTAGTTTGCGTTTCTGTATTTGCATTGCTGCGTATACGATGGGTTCGTGTTTATCGATCGGGCTGCGTATAGTTCAGAGTTCTCAAACTTGTGTCTGCAGATGTATATGCGTGTTCTTACCTAAGAACGTTTGTAAAAAATCGGGTTCTTGAATTTGATAAATTAATCTTTTTTAACAGCGTTATCAGCCGCGCGCGCGAGAGAGACCTTTAAGACAGTTGTCCATTGGCGCTGCCATAACCGACCTTGGCCTTTTGTTCTCTCGTATTTCATTCGCTTAACTTCATAACTTCATCACTGCGGTAACGGAGGACAGGTTATTTCCTTCCACGCGGTGTCCGTGTGCCCAACGCAAGCTTCCGTGCAGACTTGCCAACGCTAGCGTGAACGCCCGCTTCAGTGGCTCGATATCTCGGTAAGACGAAAGAAGGTCAGCAAGGGCTGTAGCCTGGCGCCGGCTGAAAGGGTCTATTAGCCCCGAGATGTTTCGGTGGCGCCCTCGTTTGGTTACCTTTCGTGACGTCAGTAGCTCGTGAACAACGAGCTCGATGGTGTTTGTAATGGGCATGGTGGAAGCCTGAGATCATATATCGCTCTCAAAGCAAGGCTGCCAACACCGTCAAAATTGAATTTCTTACATTCCTCTTATTTCAGCCGATGAGACATCCTTTGCTGACGTCATAGTCAGCATTCGGCCAATTGTGGTGGGCCGACCACAGCGACGCTTTCGATCGCCCACATCGCCAATACTTCATTTCAGGGAGTTCTGTGCACTGTTCTGCGCGAGGAGATGTCTCCACAACATTAAAATATTTCATCTCTCTCTCTCTCTCTCTCTCTGAAAGAGGTTTCAAGCTATTAGCTCTCGTTGGTATCCGGGTCTTTTCCTGGTACTTCCGATGTTATGCCGATGGACCTATTCCGGCTGTCGTGCTCGTTAATGCTAGAAACACCTTGTAGCGCTTAGAAAAAAATGCGATTACATTGCCGATGTATGAGGCGTGTTAGTTCCATGCAGAACGGTTCTGTTGGATCATACAAGGTAATCTGCCTGCAGTGCATATTCGAAGATTGAATATGCCTATGAAGCAAGCATGCTTGGGGCGTGTTCCGTAGACAGTTTTCTCATCATGTCTACGGAACACGCCCCAAACATGCTATAGGCATATTCCGATGCCGAATATACCTGCAGGCAATTCTTGTATGATCCAACAGAACCGTTCTGCATGGAATAACACGCCTCATGCATCGGCAATGTAATCGCATTTTTTCTTAAACGCTGCAAGTGTTTCTAGCGACAGCGAATATGCCATCGGCATAATCGGAGTACCGGGAAAGTTCCGAGTGAAACCGGGAGAGGAGAATGAAATGTTACAATGTTGTGGAAGACGTCTCCTCGCGCAGTGCACTGCCCGAAATCAAGTATTGGTGTGGGCGATCGAAAGCGTCATCGGCCCGTAATTGGCCGGATGGTGACTATGACGTCAGCAAAGGATATAAATCGGCTGAGATGTAAATTTTGACGGTGTTAACGGCTGCTAGCTGAAGCGATATGATCAGATATATTACAAGCACGCTCGGCTGGTTCTTTTACTGACGTCACGAAAGGCTTAAACAAAACAGCGCCATAGCTACATCTCGATAATGGAACCCACTCAGCCGAGCGCCAGGCAACATGCCAATCGAGCCGGCAGGCGTCCACGCTAGCGTTGAAGTCTGCCACGGAAGCTTGCGTTAGGCTTACGGACACCGCGTGGATGATACAGTGATGAGAAGTTATGAAATTAAACGAAATGAAAATACGGAGAACAAAAGGCCAAGGTCGATGGCAGCGCCAATGAACAATTTATTAAAGATCTCTCTCGCGCGCGCCTTTATTAACGCTGTGCGATTAATTTATCAAATTCAAGAACCAGTTTTTACAGGCGATTCTTGAAACCAGAACGCATATGCATCTGCGGGTACAAGTTTGAGAACTCCTGTATACACCCAGCCGATCCTGCAGCGCCTGACCATCGTACGCGGCAATAAACAAAAATCTGGAAAAATGACCGTCAGGCTGGCAGGCCGCTCATCACCGCCACCTGAAGTGAACATTTTGCTGATACCGCAAAGGTGGCAATAACAATGATATATGCGGCTTAATGTTACGAGCGTAATTTCCGGCACCCGGATTTGTACTGCCGACAACACGAATCAATGCCGCTGGAAAACCAGATGCTTTCACCTTCTTACACCAGCAATAACAAAATATCGTTCAAACAAAATGGAGGAAGTTGCAACGAATGCAAGCCCGGACATAATTTTTTGCGTTGTATAAGTTGCCATTGACAGTGTGTCAGACCGCAATATATATTAGGGCGAAAATTTATGCCCATAATAGCCTATACGAAATGTACAGCGCGCGCCGCTATAAACCAACGTCACTTCACGTCTTTGAGCATAAAGTGGTTGGGTAATATAAATGCGCCGAATCTCTTAATCGCCATTGGAGTCTTCAACACCGACCTCGCGCAGCCGTCGTGGACGAGGAAAGTGCGCGTTCGCGCATTCGAAGGAGCGCGAAGTTAACATTGCATAATTTGTGCGGCTTATTTGATGCTGCCGGAGGGTAGGCAATCCAAATAATTTGCAGCGCGCCTCGCGCGGCCTAATGAATTCATGTTTGGAGGCGATAGCTGGATGTACACGCAGAGAGACCTTACCAGCGACCTTGCCTCCCACTTAGGCGACGAAATTCGGCACAAATTTCCCAGCGCTGGAGCAAATGACTCGTGATTTCGTAATTGAAAAGCTTTGCGGAGCCTGTGAGACTTCAATCAGGTGTTCATTTCAATAGAGAGAAATAACGTTTGAAGAGAACAAATAAAACATAATTGATCAGCTGGGAATGCTTCTAAATTTGCTACTGCGGGAATCCTCTCAGAATAACATCGAGTCAGTCCCAAACTACCTTGTAACAAATCACTGCAAAACTACATTTTCCTCTCAGAAACATCTTGTTATACGGGTTAACGCCGCTTTTCTCCCTGCGCAGCTAAATTGGCAGACGCTCATAAGTACATCGCAGGTGCACAGTATGAAAAAGATTTAAAATTTATCGATGAAAAAATTGACACAGAAAATTACTTGATTTAAGTAACTCAGAACGCAGGGCAATTTTGTTATGCGTATTCGAGCCATCTGAGATGCGATTCCGTCAAGTTCACACTCCGATGACCAGCAACGAATTAATGAACACAATCTAAACTGATATCTCTACATGAAATAAATTCTACTGAGCATGTATGCTTTGCTCAGGACTTGCCTGGCATACAGCTTTCTGAAAGTGCAACGAAATACGAAGCAATTATCGAAGCTAGGCCTCCTTTGAACAGAAAAAACTGAAAGAAATTCTTCAAAATATTTTCCAAATGACATCGTCAACATGCATTCAAGTTTCTTGCGAAAATGGTCGAGACAGCCTGAACAGGTCAACATACCAGATAATAAAAATCGCATTTCATTAATGAATTTCTTCCGCGTGGACAGTTGTCGAAATTGCGATTGTGATATGATGGCTTATTCGCGCATTGCTAATGCCTGAAAATGGTGCTACACGGTATATTTGTCGATCATTTCAGCTGGTTTGGCAATGTAGGCATTTAGTGTTGAAGATCGTTATTCATAGCGTACAACGCGCTGATTGTCTATTATTTGCTGTCGGCTTACACCCGAAGTACTAATTTGTTCCTCAGTAAATACTATGCACCACGAATCGCTCAAAGTCAGCCAGCAAAAGGCACAACTAACGACCGTCGTGTATGAAACTCAGCCCTCATCTCGCTCACTTCTTTGCGAAACACGAGATTTGAACTGTCCGCTTGGTATCACGTAATAAATCTGGATATACGGCGATCGAATAGATACTTGAACTCACAAAACCTTGAAGAAGGTAACGAACAAACATAAAAGTGGCGCAAGCTGCCTGCAACAATTTATTATCAATTCACTGAACAAATCCTGAAAATTCAACATTCGGCCATTAATATAAGAACAGTGTATTCATCTGAACGCAAAGCCAGGCTCTTTTCTATTAAATGTTTTCTCAAAGTAAATATAACAAAACAATCGATCTTAACACAGCAGGCACTCCAATACAAATCTATAAATAAACGAGTCTGCGTAAATCTCCGATAAAATCGCGCTGGAACGAGCAATCAAATAATCGTTGCCATGCCCTTACATAAAAAAACTGCCCTTCTAAGACGGCAACATTCAATACAATAATCAAATTCGATACTTTTTTTCTTGAGTTTTATGTCAATCGGTTATTTATCAGGTAGCAACAGTAGGTATAACCATCCACATATTTTTTCCTACCTACTATTCATACAAAGTTCTTACCAGAAATCTTCAGATGATCTCCGACAACAATTTTAATCAGTGGATGCTCGCAATATAGTTAAATTTGAAATATCAATCGTTTTAAGTCTGAAACAATCGAGAGACAGGTCACTTTTCAGGCAACAGCCAATTACGCTCTCAAATAATTTTAATAGTTTCTTAATTATATCAATACTTTTCTAACATGTCGCGAAGACAAATTTGCTCTATTTTTATGGGATATTTAAAAGTCGCGTAAGCGCGAAAGCCCTGTTCCTTCCGTTTGCTTTGCTTTTTCGGTCGAATGGCTGAGAACTGTGGCCTGAGATTGTGTAGGCAGCCATCGAAAATATCGAAATGACTTAAGCCCTCTAAAACTCCTACAACCCCTATAAAAAAATATATATATATATATATATATATATGCGGTGCGGCGACAGAATCGTGAGAACATGCTTGCTTTAGTGCATTCTAGAGCATCTACTCAAGCACAATTCCAGTATCGCTATTCATCGAGAATGATAGAGGCAATGGGACCTAGAAGGTCGAACATATAAAAGGCTGTATTACTGGTATGGTGGTCGCCGATCTACCTCCGCAGATTTTTTGTAATTCTTTCCAAATTTGCCTCGCATAACCTCGTCTTGAATTCGCACAGAAGTGCAAATTACGGGCAACGACAGGCAATACAACGCCACGCGGAACACATACCGAGATTCGAAAACGCCCGCTAAATGAGATAAATGTGTAAGGGTAAGGCATATACAGCAAAACATCAAAAACGGCTACAAGCTAACGCGAAACTATTGCGGGCACACAAATTCGCGTTTTACGATGCGATAAACGCGGGAACCTGCAAACCCCATGTCACAGAACGCTATCACGCACAGATCGCAGCAAAGAACGAATCATACAAATCGTATGTGCAGGAACAAACCGCAGATCGTGAACACGGAAATCATATTTCATTGTGCAATATAATACACGCGGATTAACTCATGAATCACGGACAAACGCGGGAATCATATAACTCGGCTTATTTCTTGTCTGTACAGCAAATTGCGCCGATGTTCGATCAGACATTGCGTGGCGTCCAACGAATCGGTGGCGATGTTTCGGATTTTGCAGATATTTAGTCTCTGAGCACGGTATAGCGCAAGTAGAACTATCCTGGCCATACCCAAGGTCCTGCTTGCCGTGAGTCGACTAAACGTAACACCTGTCGCATCAGACCCTCTCGCGTAATACGGTATGCCATGAACTTCAACGACACCTCCTTTAGCCATTGTCATAACGTTCAGTGGTCGTGGTACTTCGTGTTATGGTAGCGGAGAATCGTTCTCCCATTGACCAGCCGGCAAGAAATGGTAATCGTATCCTTGTCAGTTTCACCGGAGTGGTCAGCCGCAACCCTTGCAGGCCGCTCCCGTGAATCCACGCTGCTGCGATAGTCTCCCTGCTGTTCTTATTGCGGTAGTTGGGCATATACATTCTTCGACCTGTACCGAGTCCTGGAGTGTTGCCAGAGGCTCTGAAGTACAAGGCCGTAGAGAAGAGTGGAGCGTAACTTCCGCTCATCGAACGGTTCGGCGGGCCCAGAATGGTGGGCCGAAGAAGCGTAGCAATTCGAGGTTTTCTTCAGCGGAGTTGCAGACACACCGCTGCTCTCCTTTCTTCTCCGACTACTCTAAGGATACAGGCTTGAAGTCGTTCAGCTCCCCGCTCTGAGTATCGCCAGGTGAGCCAAACTGGGATAATCGAACTGAATGACTCCGAACAGCCATCTTCACCTGGCTCAAAAACTTGATAATGTCCTCTGTGGTATTTCTTCAATCTCGAAGAACTCGAGTAGTAGTCGACTATGACTACCACAGACTGGAAAGGTCCGTTCCAATTTCGAAGTGGAAGTCTGAGGTTCTATGAGTCGTCTAGCTGAGCCGTCGGACAGCGACATAGTCATCACATTGTATGCTTGACCGCCAGACGGAATCTCTGGAGTCTTGCCCGGCATCGAACAACACCCTGATGGCCGCAGTCGGCTCAAAGATCCTTGCGAACAGGCGGGATCGCAGCCGATGCGTTACGCATTAGTAATCCTGCGCCGCCGAAGGTCTGCGGCGAACTCGCGAATTTGCTTGAAGTTCGGGGAGATTTGTTCGTTGCTGGCCATTATTTTCGCCAGTATTCCATGGCCGCTGATGGTGGAGTCTTGCTTGTCTGCTTATCTGGACAAGCAGAAGGCGGGAAGCGTGCATTTCAAACTCGTGAACCAGCGACTCGCTGCTTTCTCCCGCATGTTCGCAGTCCCGTAGTGGCCGGGTGGCAAATTTCTAACCCAGAGACATCCGCGTGAACATCTCTTTGCCCGGTGCATGGGATATCGAAAGTCATATATAAATCCTGAACGCTGTAGCCGCTAGTGTCATTTCGTCAAGACGACAGTACAATAACCCGGCTAATGATATATTTCGATGTGGAAATCCGTAGATCGAAATATTCGCAGGCTTATGCAACAATATTGCGAAAACCTCCTTTTCCTACACTTGGGCCTTCTTCTTTTCTGTGTGTCATCGCTCGATAAATGCTGCCGTTTCCTATTTGAACCTTTTCAGGCAGGCATCTACGACAATGCCTGGGTGTGCATCCGAATTTATAGAACGTGAGCACAGGAAGTACTACATAAGGAAGATCTTTGATGTTAAGGAATGCTCTTCCTGAGCTCACTCCAGAGCCAGCCCTGGTGGCTTGGATTTTCTCAGGCTATGTCGGGGCTCCCAGATGATGACCATCCCCAAGAATGATGCAGCTCTGCCAGCTTTCCAGTACCGATGCGATTTCTTGGGGTCTGCCGCAATACCCCTGCTGTCAACCAATTGGCGAAACCTGACTCTTCTTTAGCGAACTCGCTTTGAATTGTTCAAGTGTCCTCCGGAGTGGAGACATGGCAATACACGCTCGGATTTTGTCGTGTTCCACTGTCACGACCGAAAACAAGATGTCATGTTACTGGGATTCCCTCCTCAGCCATGGCAGATGTGGTGAAATCGTCCGCGGTGTGATAAAGTCGTCAGTTCCTTCGACTCTGAGGCTAATTAGCGCCGGTGGCGAGTGCCGTAGCTCCACGGCGAGTCTCAATTCTCGTCATGATCCGCTCCCCTCTGGTGGGGCATATTGTAGTCCGCGCAGATACGAGAACCGGCAAGCGCAGCCGCCGCCATGGGAGTGCGCACCAGCAATAGTCGGCCTCTTCAATAACGTATGTAAATCCGATTACAATTCCTGTTGGGCGCTGGAACGCATCAGAGTGAAGCATCTTGTACTCCTACGGTGAAAGAAGCGAGTACGTAGATGTCATACTCAGCCTTTCGGCTTCGACCTCGTTCGTCGGTAGCGTAGTACTGGCCGCCCCAGCAGAGGATGTTTTCGGACATGGAATGATTTCTCTGAGTAATGCGCCAATTCAAACGCCGTGAACGCACAGCACATGTTCAGCAGATAATGGCCGTGGTGTCGTTTCTATTGCCGAAGCGTTGTCAGTCGCATGTTGGGCTGGGCGATCGCTATCCCGCAGCAACTGGTTGTTTGCCAGCGTAATGGCAGACTTCCCCGTTGCTGGGCGTACTTAACTCGCCGATGAAGACTTTGCCGTTCAGTCGCTGTCTGCGCTCTTGTCGCAACAATACCGGCGTGTTTATCAAAGTGGCCTATGCTGGACGTTACTCTTGTCTTTGCGGCGCTGCCTTGGCGTGTTTCCGTGGGCACCGCTGCCATCGGCACCGGTATGTACGGTGTAGACAGGCTAATGTGGCAACAGGACGTCAAGTCACGCTGTTCGCCGCTTTGTCTTCGGCAATGGTTCTTTGCGTCGCCGTCTGTGTAGCATTAGCAAATATCTGTTGGCGCTTCACCGTCGCGATCGAGCTTGCCGTAGTCGCGCTAGCTGCAGCTCTAGTTAGCATCGGGCCTGGAGTTTCTCGCTTAGTTTCCTGTCAGGAATCAATCGATCCCATCTCGTTATGAGCCGTAGTCTGAATTTGCCAGTCTGGCTCTGTCGCCGTGATAAGATTGCTTCCTCTCACCCACTTCTGAAATGACATGTCGTAGTCGTTCGGCTCATCTTAATGCCATCTCGGATCCTCTCTCTGCCCATCAGCGTAGATAATTGCGAAGCATCACGGAAATGAAACGAGTGTTGTATCCCCGCCGTGATGTCCATCGCTCAATCGCTCGAAGATTCCTGAATCCAGCTTCTCCGGTAGCCTGCGAAAGTGCTGAGCGGGGTGGCCCCGAAGCCGTCTGCGTTGCTGAAATCATGGCGTAAGATCCTAGAACGGCTCGAATCTTCTTTGCTGGCCGTTCGGTCGAACTGCAGGCTGGTGCGGCTTCTCGGAACGATGGAGGATCGTTCATGATCCACCGCCTACCCGCGCCATGTCGAAAATATTGAGTCTAGCCCAAAGCATACCTGTCACGCGCATCTCGGACCCTCTCGCGTAATACAATCCCACATGCCGCCAGACTTCATTAACAACATACGACAATAAGTATGCATGCGCTAAAATTATTCCTTTTCGGCCCATGGGACAGCTCAGGCTCTCTAAGGCAACCGCCCTGACCGTATCGCCCAGCAACAAACTGCGACATCTCCCCCTTTACTCACGCGAAAAACATGAGCGAATGGCGAGTCACATAAAAAAACAAAATATAGGCGATCCAAATAGCAGAAGCATCCCAAATGAATTTGCGGCCTCTTCCACAAGACACTGTCATCGGCCTAAACAGGAAGGAAGCGAAAATTTTCTCGGCCCGCGTCATTGAGACTAACGGCAAGGCGCGGGGCTATTGTTGTGTTAATAGTTATCTCGCTTTGAAACCTTTCTCGCTGTATTATCGAATAATGCGGCAGCGGAACATGAGCCTACGCACTTGGAGAGCGACCTACAGCGCCTCAACGTGCGTTCTGCTCACTGACAATATGTCTGCCTCGCGCGCGAAGCCGGCCTCGACAGCAGTGATTAATTCTCGATTCGGAAGGGCGCGCATGGGCGGCATGGGCGGCGGGGCAAGCCACGTGCTGGGGACCCCTTCGGCGTAAATATCGACAGCACGCAGGAGCGGATTGAGGACAAGAAGAATTTAAGGGAAGAAGAAGAAGGAAAACGACGAGACAGAAAAGTTCGTGACGCAGAATGAAATGTCGCTCCTGTAGCGTCCCCTTTCGACGACAGAAATTGCCCCTGAAGGATAGCTCGTATGCCGGAGTCGTACTCCGCAAGCGCGTAAACAGGGCGGCTGAAGCTGAAAATGCTGTTATATTGTCCTGTAGCCGTCCTGCATGTTGGTGAGTAGATTGAAGTGGGGGACGCGAAGAGCGGCATTTTTTTTCTTTTTTTTGCCCGTGCCTCTGCATCGCGGAAAGCCCGTGATCTGGCATTGGGGCCGCTACGCTAGACGATTGCCTTTTGGCGGCAATCATTGTCCCTATTTTCGGGAAGCCCCGAAGACGGCATTTCAGTCAGGAAAGAACGTGTCAGCTATACTTCAGGCCATTTCATTTATATTCGAAATTGCTCATCGTAAACCAGACCGCTTGCTAACGCCCCAGACGGAACGCTGTCAGACCTGCTCGCAGCAGGGCAAACATTTTACCTGCATCGAAACAGAACGAGCAAATTCTCAACCCCAGCGCGAAATGTAGCAATTACGCATCAAACCCGGAAGAGGAGATACGACAAGGCGTCTTTCGTGAACCCTCCTCATCTAAGAGTCGATATCCCGCTGTCTGACGATCGCCCATTCTCGACATCGATCCCTCCCATATCTACATCTCAAAGTCCCCTTTCACCTTAAGATGGACACGCGAAACATCAAAAACCAGCGTGGCGCATCAAATTCAGCGTCACCTTTGCGCGCCATTTCATTATCGCGCAGGTAATGAAGGCTGAGTTGTTTAATTATACGCAATATGAGCATAAAAAGAAAACAAAGATCCAACGATGCCCACAGACCGACGGAAAGCGGCAACGTCCGCAGACGACTGTGCAGGAAAGGGTGTTAATGGGCCGATCCCTTCGGTACGGTCTTATCGCGGAAATCGTCGTGGCAGAGGCATCTTCGCCGATGCGACACTTTGATCAGAACGAGGAGCCGCGTATTCGTCGCTCGCGTCACGCCCGCGCCGCTCTCTGCTCCTCGCAGTGCAGAATCTCAACAGGTCGCGCGATGGACCGCAGCAGTACACACTCAGACAACGCTTTGAATGTATCGCCTCGGCAAACCTCACTCATGAAGGGCCCTCACTCACCCTCGCCGCCCTCATCAGCTGCAGGTGAGGACTCTGAACCAGGAAAATTCATGAGTGTGAGAGTGTGGATTTCTGAATGAGAATTCAGGGATGTGAGTGAGTGAGGGTAACGTGTGTGAGAGAATGAGTGCGTGAGAAGTATGGCCGTGAGAGACGAGTGAAGTGAAGATGTGAGGCCGTGGCAATTGTGAAGTGTGTGGTGCGTGTGAGTGGGCGTGAAGACATTGCTCAGACAGACAGCACAGCTTGAACTCATTGTTGCTGTAGGGTATTTGCTCCCTAGATCGACGCAGTGTGGGTGGAGTCAGCAACTCAGACATGGTAGACGTGAAAACGGCTGCATCAATCAGGGACGCGTGATACCTCGTAGAACAAAGCTTAGTTTGAAATTGTAGTTTTTGGAATAAACTGTTTTGGCGGCTGAGGACGATGAGTGTGGTGTGAGGATATGAAGTGCGTAATGAGACGTGACATGCGAAGGCCATCAACAATGTGGGCGTAGAAGGCGTGATAGGCGGCATGAGGGCCGGCGTGAAACCTGCATTCGTGATGGCGCATCAGTACTGGCAGTCAATCAGTTCGTCGGGGATTTGAGCTCAAATAAAACGCTTCCATTTACGCTCAATGGCTGGCATGCAGCGCAGCAGCCGCTGAATTTCTCTTCGCAGCATCTCCCAGGAAGTAAGATCGACGCTCGCCTCGCAAAACTTCGCCGCGCGAATTTGAACAGAAAGAGGATTTGTCGCATTGTCGCGCGGTGCCCGCAACTAGCAGGTGGCCGTTTTAGCTGTTATGTTTGAAGAAACAGATAAGATGATTAGAGTTCGCTCGCTTACAGCGAGTCGCCAGTGAGCAGGTGGCGACATGCTCTATAGTAGAAGTTGCAACTCATCTTTGCAGGCAGCATGCCAACACAAAATGAGCTACTTTTGTTCTAATTATGCATGTTCGAAAGAGAAAAAAAGTACACAAAACACGACTTTTCTGGACATCTCAAAATCATGTTGACTATTGGTGACGAGCACTAGTACACTCTATCCCGGTAACACCTGCGATGACGCTACATTGGTGGGCGATCAGTTCACTGTTTATTTCATTAAGGCAATGCAACGGTACTCAATTGGAATGTTTTCTCTTTACACGAGCTTACTGGCACACCTGGGACTCAAGGATACTCACACGCAACGCCACTGGCCAAGAAACTCCTTTGTTGCGGTGTAATTTCAAGGACAAAATCGATCATTTTCATTCAATCTCTCCTTTGCAAAATTTGATGACGTAACGTGGGGATCGCAGTACACCCATATGACGATATTTGAATGCGGTTCATAGATTGGACCCGAGCATTGCGTGGGCACTCGATTTGGGCTCGTGATAATTACTAGCTCGAGAAGCATTCGGGTAGTGGCCCGTGTCAATCGCTGCAACGACGACAATAGCCGAGCCATAACAATGCCTGGAACTCAGCGCGTGTCCTGTGCTTTGCCAACCCCAGCGCGTGGCTATGAGCAACATTGGCGGCATATAATCCGCTCCAGATCACGTGGCCGCTTGTTCTGGCTGCGAGTTGAGGGGTGAACGCTGCTCGTTTTTCTTAAGTTTTTTCTGGGACTTCTATTGCGTGGGGTGAAAAACGAACGCGTGTTTCATAGGTCATTAACGTCAGGGATCCGTTTTAAGCGGTATTTGCGGAAAGTACAAAAATTGTTGCATCGCCCCTTTAACTTACAACTGAACAAGTGGCCACGTTATCTGGAGCCAATCACATGTCGCCAATGTTGGTCCTAGCCACGCGCTAGGACTGGCAAGGCACAGGACGCGCGCTGAGTTCCAGACATTGTTATGGCTCGGCTATTGTCGTCGTTGCAGCGATTGGACACGGGCCACTACCCGAATGCTTCTCGAGCCAGTAATTATCACGAGCCCAAATCGAGTGCCCACGCAATGCTCGGGTCCAATCTATGAACCGCATTCAATATCGTCATATGGGTGTTACTGCGATCCCCAGTTACGTCATCAAATTTTGCAAAGGAGAGATTGAATGAAAATGATCGATTTTGTCCTTGAAATTACCGCAACAAAGGAGTTTCTGGCCAGTGGCGTTGCGTGTAGGTATCCTTGAGTCCCAGGTGTGCCAGTAGCTCGTGTAAAGTGAAAAACATTCCAATTGAATATCGTTGCAACGCTCCTTTAAAAACGTCATAATTGCTTTAAATATGTCGACCGATATATTAGTCGATAAATTAAAATGCTCCTGCATTTGCTAGAATGGGGATTTCGGAGTGCTTAGATTTTTTAAGTATGCGCATATTTCACTTCCGGCAAGAGAATCGCCTGATGAGCAGATGTAATATCCCTTTAATGCCAAGATTGCGCTTATAGAAAAGCAAGGAATTTTTGTGAAAACCAGCAACTCGTAATAAAAATTATATTAACTTCCCTCAAACACTGTGACCATTCGTAGTGAATTTTATGAATTTATGGATTGCAAGCCCAAATAGGGTCACTCGTGATATAATCAACTGCACTGCCATTTCACAGCCAGGAATCTCAAAAGCATCTGGCGCATTAATTTTTTTCTTATGAATTCTATTACTGTTACCAAATTGGCTTATTATGAATCGAAAAAGTCATAAAAATAGGTAAAAATGATTAAAAACTAATTGAACGAAAACAATTGAATGTAGTAGACATGAGCACCATAAGCAGAAGCGCCAAGCCAATAGGCAAAGCTGGCGTTCTTCAGTTTTTTAGCCACAATCGCAAGTAGCTGTACGTTGCATTTTATATGCTAGAAAAAACTATTTAAAGATTTTATGTATACACTAATGGTTGCCGACAAAATCAATGGCAGAATTAAAATTCCAGGTATGTTGGTGATGGCGGGTAGGTAGGCAATAGAAAAAAAAAAAAAAAAAAGGGTTAGCCCCACGAGATTCAGACAATTGGAAATCGGCACCAGGAAGAGACGGTGCGTTCCAAAAATGTTTCAGGTCTAAACATTGGTAGTACTTGGATATCAACGCCTTAAGCAACGTTGAGCTCTAGCGGCGAGACACACGCGCAGTTTCATTTAGACTCAACCGAATGTGCACTCATAATCTTTATTATATATTTTTAATAACGCAAATAAATCATATACAATTCTGAGCATATAAGGTGAATTCAGGCAACGGTAGCGGTCATTATTTTTATTTTGCTTCAAATTTTTATATTTTGTTGAGAATGTTCTAGAAGAACAATCCTTTTTGCATTTCATGTCACAGTAGTTCCTGAAAACAAATCTCAAATAAACCCAGGAAAAAACTGCAATGATATTACTCAATCTCGAAGTATTCAAAAAAAAGAACGTCTGTGATATATAGGCATGTAGAGAAATAATACCTTATTTGTATTCGTCGCTCCAATGTTAAAATCCCAAACAGCAAAAAAAAATACTGTGACTAAATTGCGGATTTTTTATTTTGAGTCGACTATGTTAGAATCGCTTTAAATATTGCCACGTGTAAAACCTTTAACATCTTGATAAACATGAATTTGTATTTTATCAAATGCAATTACTGAACAAATTATGAAACAGAGAGGAGTTTTCACTTTTCGTTCAACTCACGCTGTAAAAAAAACGCATTTTAATTTTTTTTTTCTCGCGTTGCATTCTTTGCACTTTCTTTTAGCCAGAATACCTTCCGTGCTTAGTTTTGAGACAAAATGCTAAAAAATTGGGTACATTTGATTTTCGTGTGTAACATTTTAGACCTGTGAAAATATTCAAAGAAAGTTTCGATATTTTTTATTGTGATATATGCAAGTCAGTAAAACGACATTCCATCTGCCATTGCTTGACGTTAAAATGAAATCTAGGCTATGCCTCAGCAGGCAACTAGCAACACAAACTGCTAGTCTTTCTTTTTTTTTTATTGAATATATTTAGTTTTTTGTAATTTAATATAACTACGTGTAAAACCTTTTCATTGCCTTCCATTATATTTATTATAACGCATGCAATGCAGAAAATAAATTATGAAACGGAAGATTTTCTTTTGTTATTTCGGACATAAAACAAAATTAAAACAAAAACTTTAAAAAAAAATTTTACTGTTGCGTTTCTTACATTTATTTTTAGCCAAAATTTTCTGTTGGTTATACTAGTTTTGGTGCAGCCTCTAAATTATTGCTGCAAAAGCAAGTATTGAGTGAGTTTATAGTTATAGCTGTATATTTATTCTTTATTATAATAATCTAGGGACGTTGAATAAATACTCATATAAAAACATGAATTTCGTTAGGCGAATAATAAAGTTTGCAATAGCATTAAACACTATAAAATCATGCCGGAGCGGAGTTTTCAGGCAATTTCTTGCCGGATATAGTCAAACCCTATGCGCTGTAATCTATACTGCGTTAGAAATATCAAAGTATAAATGTAACAATAAAGATAATATCCCTGTGAAACACAGATTTTAAATGCGAAATTTATATTTTTAATGCGAGATATTGATGTGACAATCAGCATATTGCCAAAACTCAAAACCGATGCATATACCTCTAGCAGAATAATATTCACAAATAAAATAAAATTGAAAAAAAACGCAATAAAAACAAAGAAAAATTTTGTTTTGAGTAATGTAATGTAATAGTAATTTTCAGTACTAATTTTAACGATTACTCAAAACTATTTTAATGGTACAGTATCAATGAAGTAAACTCAATCGATGTTTGCAGTAGTCAATTTCATCGATAGTGTCATCGATAGTTTACGTACTAACAAGATATAATCAGTTTTATATTTTTCAGTACTATTGATAGTTTTATAATAGCATATATGACGATACAGATTTCAGCAGATTGTATTCGCACTCCGATAACGATAGGATATCGTTAATCGATGAATCGGCTCTTTGTCTATCACTAATGTAAATATCTGCTGAAATGCCGCAATCCCCTGTTCGCAGACTGCACAATTGGTAATAGTAATAAAGAAAATCGAAGATAAGCATCAATCCGCCCAGCAAACAGCGCCGCGCCTACCATCAAGAATGCGACAAAGGGAACGGCAGGACCGCCGCCAACGATACGATGATCGCAGACGCAACGGACGAAGCTGGCAGTAACAACAGCTCGGCACGGGGTAACGTGGCTGACTTCAAGGCCCCGACGAGAAAACGCCACCAGCTGCTGAATTCTAATGTCTGCTTAACCAGCTCACTCATCAGAGCACTCACTCACTCACCCTCATCCTTGCAGGTGAGTGAAAATCAATGACAAATTCATGAGTGTAGTGGCTGGTATGAAACCGCGAAGCGACAATGCGTAATGCGTGAGGAAACGTAGTGACAATAGTGAGCCGTAAGCGCGCGCGCAGCGCGGGGCCGGTGAGTGCGTGAAGGGTG
>JAZHYW010059121.1:0-19596 GCA_037355805.1 Ixodes ricinus | reverse complement strand
GACAGAAGCATTCTGATGATCGAGGAATCCGTTTGGATCATTAAGATACGTTTTCGGTTGCTTAACTGTCGAAAACTCACATGATTTTCAATTATGTTTTCGTAGTCAAGATGATGTACAAACAAAACTAAAACATGCGGGGTTTCCAAAAGGAAGATCGGTCGCTATGCCACTACCAATGTATTTCTGCCTTTAACAAATGTCAGGGTAAGAAGCACGCGTCGTACGAAAGTGGAGCGGATTACGGTAAAACATTCAGATAAAGATGTCTCCTGCTATTATCCACTGAAAGCACATGTTCAAAATTGATCTACACGGTTCGGTCGAGAAAGGTTAACGTGGCTTCGTAGCCCACATAAAAACGATGATTCGCCGGAAGCTGAATATTCGCTCGAATGCGATGCAAAAATGTAAGTGAGAATGAAAGAGTTTGAGTGCATGAATTTAAGTGGATCAAAAGAAAAAATGAACTAAGGACTGATCACTACGAGCAGATGAAAACCCCGGAGAAATGAGGAAAATCGCGTCTCTACGAGAAGACGACAACCCCTCCTCCCCCCCACCTCCCATTCGGAGTTTCTTCTCTTCACAGACGAGGCAGTGTTTCACCTTGACGGACAGGTCAACTCAGCAGAACAGCCGTCACTGAAGCGGCATCATCCCGCAGTGGATACTCGAGAAGTGCTCTTTCAATGCGGTAGCTTCCTGTAGCGGACAAGTCGGTGGAGTCTGAATGTTTCAAGTGAACTTGTTATATCAATGAAAACAAGAAAAAAAATTTAAAAAAGTCAGGATGGACGGGCGCACCGCAAAAAGCGTGGAGGCTCTTTTCTGTTAGAGTTCGGTGAGGTGGCCTAATATCTTTATATTTCTAACGTTTTTTAAATACAAATACTTGATGTTTGGCACTTTTTTTTCGTTAATGGCAAATATTAAAAAAAAGATAAAGCAATTTTGTACATAAAAAACATTCAAATTTTTTGTTTAGTTTTTAGGATTAAGATTATGAAAATAATATTTCAGAATAATGCGCCAAGTAGCCACAGCAGGGATTACGAAATAGCCCTTGAACCCCTTCTGCCCCTCGAGATCAGAGCGAGGAGGAAAGCATGATATATTATGCAGATATCTTAACATTTCCGCGCTTTCCTCAAGCCTTACCCGAGCAATCAAATTCGCTGCACCCGTTCTCTCATAAGCAGCGCGCGCAAGCGCAGACGTAACCTCTGGCAATGACGTCATACCCAGCAGTTGGTTTCTGTTGTTTTTTTCTCGCGTTTATCGGTAGCGTTCGTGTCAAATGCTTCTGATATTCAAATTGAGAGGAGAAAAATCGACTAACATTCACCTCTTATTCTCGCTTTTCTAAGAGCTTTTCCAGCTTTTGTTTAAACAAGAAAAGGCAAAAGGGGCCAATTCAACAATGTAGTGAGCCTGTTCACATATCATGTCAAGAGTCGTGAGCTCTCTTATCCTTATTAATATTACTATAAGCAGTGGGTCCGTAAAACCCAGCAAAATATTGAACAACGATACCGTTTCGCCGCCGAAACCAAAAGTAAACCCATAACCTCTGAGACTCATGGAGTCCTGCCGCCATCTATGGGATGCAGTGCGAAGCAGACACGATTGTTTAAATTTTCTCCGGGGTCGTCGTCTACTCTTAAAGATCACTTCTTATCTTTTTTTCAAATTTTTGATCCCCGTAAGTTTATGATCTCAAACGCTCTCCTTCTGTCTTAAATTTCTTGTGTCACATTATGGTGGACTTTCAGCTTTCTGGACGCGTAGTTTATTCATGAAGTCTAAAAATCCGGGGTTACCTCTCTCGATCGAACCCTGCATATCAGGCAGCAGCAAGCGAAAAGTATTCGTATGCAAAATATAAACTGTAAGAAAAAGGACTTTATATTTTAAACGTTTTGTTTGGAGTTAGACGATATTAAAGGAGCATTTAATGTAGATACAAAGGGCAATGATATGAGAAATTAACCACATTAACCATCATCGTTATAAAGAGTGAAAGCTTATGGTCACTAGTTATCATAAAACGATATAGATTCAGTATTGTTCAATGACCAGAGCAATGTAACGTTAAAATCACTTGAGGCATAACAGCTGAAGGCCGGCGGGAAGGAACATTTCTATAAAAGTAGTTTCCATAGAAATTTTGTCTCGTAACCACTACTGATTTTACCTAAACGTAGTTAAATGGGGTATAATATACATGTTTGCAACATTGCACTGCATCTACTGCGCTAATTAAATGGATTTGATGGCTATCTATCTAAAAAGAACCGAATAATACGGTGTTTGAACGTAACGAGCTCAGATTTGGTAAGATGTTGCCGAAGAACGCGCCTTTCCTGCATATAAATTACATTGTACAAAGTTGCTCGAGTAAAACACAGAAATAATCAGCTTTAAATCCCTACCTACGGGGTCCGTTGCTAATCAAACGGCGTCTTATGGGCGCAACATACAACAGATGGAGAAACGTAAGATTGTAGGCGGCCACTACAGGTGATTCTGCTTAATTATCGGTGATATTGAGTTTTAGTACAGAGTTTTATTATTTGGAATAAGATGCGAACGCGAGCACTATACGTTTGCGTTAACGCTCTCAGAGCTTTAACCATTTTCTTCACTGACGCTACGCGTGCACGTCGTCGCTATGTGCCAATCCAAGACCGCGTTCCAAGAGCGCGCACATGCTGTGTGGAACACATAATGCTCACGCAAACGCACAGTGGTTGCGTTCGCTTGTATACGCAATACTAAATCTAATCTTGCGTACACAAGCAAATGCAAGCGCTGTGCGTCTCCGTGTTCCCCATTGCGCATGCGCTAAGCCCAAAACTACCTCTTGAATTGGCGCATGGCTACGAAGCGCATGCGCATTGTGGAGCACGATACTCTAACTCAAACGCACACAGGTTGCGCTTGCTCCTGTACTGAATAATAAAACTATCTACGAGAAGACGGTGGTTCTGAGCCAGAAGGGATGCGTTCTTTTTGTGAGCGCATTGTCAGTGCATGCTAGTTTTTTGTTTTGTTCGGCCAGCGAAATATACGAAATTAGGAGAAAAGAAAAAGATTAGTTTTAGAATTTTGTCGCAAATGTTTTTGCATGCCATCGCTTGCTTTGCACTGTCGTTGCTGCCGCGTCTATATTTTCTTTTTTCTCTGCAATTTCCATTTGTGCTGTTTTGTGGTGTAAGCACTGATCTCTATGTCTATTTGCTGGATTTCGTTTGAGCAGCTCCGCCTATGGACCGGAATGCGGCAACGGTCGCCCAGCGTGAACGGTAGCCCCATCTTTGAGGACCCAGCTAAAAATCTCCGAAAGCGCAGAACCGGAAGAAAGCAGCGCAGCTTGCATCGAAAGCAAACGCCGTACCGGCTGACGAAAATAATTTCTCGAGAAGGGGACACAAGAGGGACAAAGGACAAACACAAACTCCAAACACAGCTAGGTGACTGGCGCGCGACCTGAAAAAATCCGCCTGGTTCGGGTATCGAAAGGAGACGCTGTACCGGCGCCTGCTTTCGATCATTCTTTTGATGCGACTTTCGATGCGTGCTGTGCTGCTTTTCCCCGGTGCTGCCGGGGAAAAGATCGGTATTTCACGCAGAGTTTCAACAATATGTTTCGTCGAACAATTTGAATGAAGAACGAAATATCACCCGCGGTTATTTTTATGGCAGCCTGCCATCACAACTGTCACAACGCTGTCTGCCATGGATGGATGATAGTGGCTGCACCAGCTGTGCATAGGCTAGAGGCAATATATCTCTACCAAAAAGATGGCCGCCAGTGGCCGCATTCACGGAGCGGGTAAACGCGATCCAGCAAACAGACGAAGAGATCAGTGGGTGCAAGTCACCTTCATGGTGTGGTTAAGTGCCAACCGGCGAGTCGAGGTCGAATACGAGGAGTGGCACAGGGCGAAAGAGATCCGCCAACGTTTTCGGGCAGAGTTTCGGAGGCGACCTCCGGGTTCCTCTACAATTTTACGCTCTGTGAGGCGCCTCAGTGAAAAGAGAAACCTACAAAACAACCCACCGACAAAAGTGGCGTGATTACCGAAGCTGACACTCAAATATGCGGTACTCGGTGGTTTTTTCGCTAAGCCCCAGCTGTCTCACGTAGAGGGGACTGCCAATTAGACGCCTTTTGTTAGCAGACGGACGCCGTCGGTATGGATTTGAAGTGATTGATTTCTAACCTTTTACCCGGGTATTTTTTCAGCGAAATGCTTAACCATCAATGCACATTCTTCAGCCACCTCTGTGCATAGTTTTAGCTAGATACGTTCAGAAACTGATTTCTGCGGTCGCTTCAAACAGACATGGATCCCCTTGACTCACTGTGTAAAACTGAAGGAGGACAAACGCTACTTAAGGAATGGTTCGTGTTACCCTAATAAAATATAAACCACAAATCTCTTTTCTTTCAACCTTCAATCAGGTCAATTACGCGAACATACAAATCACTTTTAATTCCAACCTCCATTATACGCGGATAATTTAGGTGAATCGGTTTCATGAAATCTACATCAAACTAATATCGCGGTTTAGAAAGCACTGAAGGGTAATTGAGAAGGCATTCATGAGCAAAGATACAAATCTTAAATGGACACCTCTTATAACAAAAGCTAATAACCTTAATTAAAATACCGTTTTTGTTTTCTGCTAGTGACTACCGATAGCTTTTTTTACTTTGATATTCAAAAGAACTGATTCTTTTTTATTTTTACCAAGAGTAAAGATTCTTTGGATGTTGGGAATGGCAGATTGGCGTAGATATATCTGGCTCCTATTCCTCGGCGTCAACGATAAAGTGCTGTACGGGGACGAATTCAAGAGATTTCAGATTGTTATGTTTAAAAATGTTTAATTGGGAGAATTTCGTTTTCCAAACTACGCACAACTAATTATTTGCTCAACATTTTGGGGATTACGGCATGATTGACACTCGATAAAGCGTCCAAGTTCGCACCAAAATCTCCCTTTTTCGCGTGTCTGCTCTGCGGCATTTGGGGGCTTTTAGGGGTCCACCATGTTTTCTCTGACCGGAACAAGGCTATCAGATAAAAACTGGCCCATGTCACGTGGTGAACTCCCATATTAGAAACGACAGGCAAATAAAACAAAGACCTCTTGAGCCCTCAACAAACACTACAGAATTCCTCGAAGATTCGGTGCGTGCATTGCTCATCCTTAATGAGGCGCCAAGCCGCGACTGTACACGAACCATATGGCTTGAGTTTGGAGCGACAGAGACGACGGCGACCCGCATTTTTATCCACTCCTTACCCACGACCACTTCCTAGACCTGACCATACCATAGCGTACATCGTCAGAGCAAGAATCTGCCGGCCTCCTCCTCTCTGCAGGAAACGGGCCAAGGCGATCGTCGTTGATTCTGGTCCTTACACCGACGAAGCGCTTGAGCCCTTGAAGCCAACATAAGTTCGTGACTATGCATTTCTAAGAGTTACCTATGTTAACGGTAACTTGTCGGTATTACAATAATTGCATATTAAACTTACGTGGTATCATGCATTCACATATAATCGTGAGTGTGTATATTGAGAAAAATAGTTTTGTAGGTTATTCTTTATAACACTACTAAACCCGTAAAGTATTCGGCAAAAGGACAACTGGAAGCCAGCTCAGTGATTCACCTTTAGGTTGGTGTTGATTACATCGTCGAATACCTCTTCACTTAGATTTACGAGCGGAGTTATTTTATGCAGAATCCCAGCACTGTTGACCAAAATACTGATGTTCATTTCGTATGCACCTTCGATGCAGTCGAAGAGATCTTTGACTGAAGACGAATTTCGAACGTCCACGTACATGTTCGTGTGGTTAAGGTGTTGGTCTGCAAGAAAAAGTAAGTTTACGGGGTGATTAAACCAATATATCATTATTTCGAAGAAGTATTCAGTGTGTTTAAAATGAATTCGAACAGTTTTTTTCAAAGCTTTAAAGGTACATTTATGCAGCCTGTGTAGGTAAGTTATACGACGGATGGATGAATGTTGGATGGGTGTTAATGGCTATACCCTTTGTAACGGGCGGTAGCCAGCGCCACCTAGCCTAAGTCTAAAAAGACAAAAATATGATTCCTCCGGCCCTTCTAAGACCAATTTTCTCCCCTAACTATCACCAGGTAGTGTGGGATATCACCAGGAAGACATTCGGGGGATCGGGCAAAAAACTAAAAACATCACCCCCTGCCTCTTCCCCGACGATGGAGTCTCAAATATTCCTCTGGTCAAACCTTGTCGGCGTTACCCCAGAACCGGACCCACTGGAAGACACTGGAAGGCCGGAGCCACGCGGGACGGAGTCCCCATTTTCCTCTGTCCCGCCTTTCCCCAGCCTGCTAGTTAGTTGTCCATCAATCAATTTTCTCTAGATAATTTCCACCAATCTCCTAATCGCCTCTTTGTGATTGTAATCCTTTTCTCTTCCGTCCTGCCATCGTCGCCAGTAAAACCCAGAACCCCGGCCAAATCCGTTACCCGTTCAGGAAGGGCAAGACGAAGTCCCGTGCATTTTAAAACCAGGTGTTCTAGCGTCTCGCTTTCATTATGGCAGGCGGCACATAATGTGTCTGTCTCATTAAACTTAGCCCTATTCGTCCTCGTCCTCAACGGCAGCCTCGTCCTACAGCATTCCGAGTAGCTGCTTTGGATTTTTTAAATATTATTTAGTTTTCGTTTACAGTGATGTTCTTGCCCACATAATGAAGTGTTATATGTGCTTGGACCCTACAATTTGTATAATACATAATTTTGTTAAAGTGGGTTTTCAGTTGTGTTATTGCTATCCTGCTGGTACTGTTTTTTTGTTGTTTTAAAGTGTTTACTATATTGTACTCTGACCAAATCCCCCCTTGTGTAATGTCCAGAAACGGACCTTCAAGGTATTATGAATAATAATAATAATAACTCCCGTTATCGCCTCGAACAGCAAAGAACTTCCCAGTGAATTGTCAAACACATTTTTCTTTTCTTATGTCCTGCTTCCATGACCTGTACGCTGTTAGTGCTGATGTCTCCTGCACTCTTTCCTTCCCCATTTTCCTCTCTGCCTTTTTCACCACCTTTTTCCATTGAAGTAGTCTGCTCAGCCAGATAATGGGAATGTAGGTATTTAAATGTAAACTTTTGGGTTTGGTTTGTCCATTTTGTGTTTAAACGTTTCATGCGCAGATACTTTTCACGACCAGGGCTACATAACATAGGTGGCTAATCGTTAAAATACGTCGGCTAATAAACAATTTCCACGAGTATCCACGTGCGAGCGTGTGTGTGGGGAAATGGTTACTGTGCTTGGCTTTCACACGGACGCCCCAGGTTCAGTTCCCGAGAGCGGACGCTTCTCAATATATATATATTTTTTCTCACTTTATCGTTCACGTGATTGTCTGATCAAATTACGAATCTTCTACGCCCCGAGCGTTCTACGCCAAATGATCCAGAAACCCACGCGAGTACAAGGGATGCTCGGCGTTGCGGTCCGATGTCAGTCTATGCGCAACACCGCCACGTCAACTCCATCCTAGATAACAAAGGCGTAGTGCTGAGTGGGATGGCGTCATCAGAGAAGGCCGACGCTGGACACAGTTTGCAAACAAGTACTGCGTCAACGCACGGCTTCGAGTTTAGTTTGAGCCGAACGTGGACGCAATCGCGTCGTGTCCATCCTACATGTGTTCAGCGTTGGCCTTCGGTGATGACCCCATCTCATTCAGTAGTACGGCTTTTTTTTTTTCTAGGAGTTGTTGGTATAGCCAACACCTCCTTGATAACAAAGTCGTAGTGCTAATAGAGACGATTGCGTCAACGTTCGGCTCAAACTGAACACGAACCCGAGCGCTTACGCGGCACTGGTTTCCAATCTGTATCCAGCATTAACCTTCGCTGAGTGACGCGAAAAGGTCGGCCGTATACGGCCTTGTCTTCTAGGCGGTGTTGCCTACGCACGCGCGAAACTGAGCGAGAGAACTGGAGAGCTCATGATGACGTCTGAACGACGGAGCTTTGATTCCAATGAGTAATGGGTTTACCTAAAGCTATCGGCTTTTGTCTTCACTACACTCGTCGAATGCGTGGGAATGCGAAAGCTAAACGCCGGACGCCTGCGTTTCAAGTCCTAAGGCGTTCGACGCGTGGTACTGGAGGCAAGGGCAGCTAGATTTAGGTCTACCCACTAATCATTCGAATCAGTAAGAATGATGACTTTTTTTTTAATATACACAATGTAGGTACGCAATCCAGCTCCTCCTCCACATAATAACAACACCGATTTAGGCAGTGATTATGACATGGCATAGTTTTTGGATACCCTTGCTTTCCTGCCAGGGTTCTAGCCAGGGTTTCAGTACTTCCGAATCCTTGCAATGAACGCAATAAAAAAAACTAACAAAAACAGAGCGATATCTTTTTTATATATACACAGAATGTTTATAAATACTCTAGCTATGTTTACCACACATATTTAGACAGTGATCATGACGTGGCACAAGTTGTTGCAGGCTCCCCCGAAAAAAAAGCGGCCGCCTGTGTTTTCAGGCATTCCGTAGCAAGTTCAATAAAGCCGCCAGTCGCCACAGCCGTTCTTTCCTAACCCCCATCACGAAGGACGTCTCTCTGTCCTATACGAAGCGTCATGCCGTTTCCTCTATGCACATACAAGTTTGTGGCGAGTGACGGTCTCGCTGACACATAATGGAATGACTGAGAACCCCGGCTGCAATCCTTTTTAAGGAAGACATCCTAAAGCCTGCGAAACGTTATAGTAATTGTCTTAGTTAGGGGTGAGCGAAGAGGAAAATTTAGGCTTAACTGCATTGATTATATTGTGATAAAGCCTGTAACGTGAAACTGAGCGTCAAATGCCCGTCTACATTTTGTTGTAATAAAGATGGACAAACTGGGCACGTCACTGCTTCTTTTCAGGTGTGTACTGCTGATTCAGCTCCTTCCTCTCGCAAAGCAATCTGAACACTGCGGCATATCCAGGGAACACCTTGCCTTCAGACCCGCGTATTCGCGCAATAAGAATAGAAGATTGTAACATAATAATATACGCTTCACATCTCTCCCCGTTTGCGTATTGGATGAGTGTCGTGCTCAAAATCCTGGGTCCTGGATTCAATTCTTTTCGAGGGACGTTTGGAATTTTGTATTTTTCTTCTCATTGTATCCACTTATCACCCTACCGCGCATGCGCATTCGTTTCGTGTAATTGATTGGATTTTTGCAGGGAAGGTCGAGGAGAAAAGAAATGCTCTCGCATTAAATAAGAGAATCCTCAAAGACGTGAACAAAAGTATAATGTGTTTATCCTTTTGCAAGGCACAGGGAAGGACGAGGCAAGCACGAATATAAACGTTGTTAATGACCGCATCTAAACGACGAACGTAAGATACAGCTGACGATGTGCACACCATTCCGCGTGTGGACAGGCAATGTACAGGCTAAATGGACGGATGTGACTGAACCGTTTGAATACGGCGATATCTTGCGCCACCTATAGCTCTATACTCCGTTTCACCTTGCGTCCGACCGCAGCGGACGCTACGAGTCATCCCAGCCAATCCAGTTCTGTGGACTTAGCACGTGACTACGCTTTCCTTGCGTCGCGTCGTTTTCTCTCGATGGTAACTGTAAACTTGCACGACCTTAGATTGGCTTCGATGGCTCATAACATCTGCTGTGGCCGGACGAAAGGTGAAAAGGGGTTATAACACCTCACTCGACTCCGCGGGGAACAACGGATTGTCGCGAGAGGTCGGTTCACTTATCGCCGTTACTTGTATTTTCACAATAATTTGCCATGTTATGAACGTAACAACCGAGAGTAGGTTTATGGTTCACAGATCTGGCTGCGGGTGGCCCAAGATTCTACACATTCAAAATTGCGTTGCTCGTACGTTACGGGTTTCTGTCAAGTGCATCCAAGAACCTGGAAGCATGATTGCTTCGTTCGAGAAACACAAGAAACGAACTACATTCTGCAGAAATAGCTTGTAGGTCTGTCCTTCTCAATGCAGGTGCTTGATTATGATCCGACACAAGTCAGTGAGGACTATTTGGCCATATGACCGGTGTATTAAAGCAAAGGTTTTCGCGAGCGGCTCTGATATTCGACGAATCAAATTATTCGAAAACTCAAATACTAGAAATTTGGGAAGTCGAATAAATATATTCTGTAAATCACTATGTCATATGAATTTTAATCTCGTATATTCTCACACACCTAGTCTTTATCTCTGTAGTGTTTGCATGAAGAAATAGATCAAAATATGTACAGTATTTTCCGGGCGATAGTCCGCAAAAGCCCATTTAGACCTAAAAAGAAAGTTTTTGCTTAGATTGTTCACACCCAGTGCATATAGTCCCACGCCGTGCATAGTCCGCACCTGGCGCCTGGTCGACACGACAACCTTTTCATACACTGCACACCTTGAACAATGTCTGCTTTCCGAGCTGACAAAGAAGCTTGTATTACACATAAATCATGATTAACACATTTCATTCACTAAATCCTTCACGTCTCGTGATAACGAATTCGATCTTAAAAAAACAAAATTCCTATATTCCGCACGCGTAGATAGTCTCCTAAGCCTAAAATTTCAAATTTTAGACATCTATAGTCTGCGGACTATAATCCGAAAAATACGGTAACAACATTATGTTTACATAAAAAATCTTTTAATTTTAAGTTTTTTTTTTAGCTTACTTCATCGGAACGTGAAAAAAATAAATACAGCCATCGTATTACTTTCAGTACTTGCATCATGCGTCATTGGTTCTCATATACCAATTCTCCTACTCGGATATTTGTAAGGAACCTTGTGTTCTCCAGTGAGATGAACTAGGTTTGTTCATCTATATCAAACACTTCAGGTTGCTAAGACACGAACCACTGGGTGTGATTTGCTGCTCTTGATAACTTATAATTCTGTTGTGTAAAAACAAACAACAAAAAACGTACCACACCCAAAATTCGCGTATGCAGTTAATATGGTTATACGTACTTGGAAGCATACTGAGGGTTTCGTTTCCTCCAGTCGAGTTGAAATCAGCAATGATTACGGTGACATTTTCCCGAGCCAGTCCCATAGCAACACTCCGCCCGATGCCACTGGCCGCACCAGTTACAAGTGCCAGTCGACCGCCCAATTCGAGTGAGGATGTTCCAGCATCGTAATGTGGCTTATCGACATTTGCGTCGCTGTTTGAGATACTTCCGGTAACTAAGCAGCCAAAGACAAGGTAGCAGGCAAGTTTGAGATTATTTACCATGCTGCTATTGTGAAAGAGACGTGAACAAGTGTCTGGGAGTCCTTACCGCCACGTTATATATAGTGAAGTTTTTGTTTAATTTTTTTCTATATTTCATTCACACATGTGCGTAAAAGAAAACTAAACAAACAAATTCTCATCTAATATCGGATGTATTGCAAATGTCAAGAGAGGCTTTTGCGCGGCTACTCTTTCTGCTGAAATTATACAAAATCTTGCTTTCACAGAGCAGCTGCAAGGCCTTAGGTGTACATAAACAATAAAGACAAATGACGATGTTAATTTTCCCTTGCGGCCACCCGCCTCGGCAATCGACATGACGCAAGCACGGTGATTCAACGCGTAGTGAAATGTAGTAACGTGGTAAGCTGGGTGAGCTGGTAAACGTTGAATATGATGAAAAATTGCGCACAAACAGACGAAAACAAAAAAGAAAGGAACACAGAACAAACAAACACATTGGTCGTTAGTTTTTTTATACAGCAATAGTTTAGTCCGCTAGAACATGGAGACATTGTTACCCACTGTAGATGAGCAATTTCGCCATTGCAGTACGGCCGCTAGCCTGGAGGACTTTAACGTGCACCACGCAGTACGTATACGCGACCGCACAGCGGTACGATGCTCATCCAGTTTGAAACGGGCAGGGCTGAAGATATATCCCGGGATCCCTGGGTTCTGCAGCGCTAGCTTTCGCACCACGTGCTCCGAGCTGGTGTGCGCTAGCCCACTCGGCCACCTAGTTGGCTAGCGCACACCAGCAGATCCCCTTGAACACAACATAAACAGGCGCGTACTCATAACTCTGATGTAATATGTGAAGAAAAGAAAGTTAAAGGACTCATAACAGGGGACACCGGCACCAGTGGGAATACAGTTCAGTCGCAAGGAACGTTACTAGAAGGTGGGGTTCGGGAACTCGAGCGGCATTCAGCGGAGGAGCCGCTGGCTGCTGCGGTAGCTGGCGAAATGGTGGCGCTGCCCTCGCCGTGAAATTAGGGTGCCTACATGTCTGTCTGCCTCAGGGTGAAGGCATCCATTGTTGCCCTGAATATGCCAGCGCGTGACGCTCTGGCGCACTCGGTGCGTGACTTGGGTGTTTTTGATGAGTGTGAGGCGTTCCCGCTGCGACAGCCGGAAGCGAAGCAGTTCGGCATGCTTTCTCATTGATAGGAAAACGACTCAAGGCTCCCGGCACCAGAAAAGATCAATTAGAGCCTACGACAAGCCACCGATGAAACGAGCGAAAACACGCGGTACAACAAAGACAACAAGACACCGCCGAGAATCGATCCTGGGCAAAGTTACGTTGATCCTAGGTAAAGCCCTAGATGTGGTTGCGTTTGCCTCTGCAAGCAGGGGCTCCGGAAAAGGGGGCAGTTGGGGCAGTCACCCCACAGGCTCTAAACCAGTGTGGGCATGCCCCTCCCCCTCAAAGCCGTTCTGACCACCCCCCCCCCTCTTCTCCCTCCAACCCCCAGTGAGTCTGTTGTACGTTGAAGCTGCACTCCATAGGCGACGAAGAGCCACATGCTAATCCGACGCGAAAAACAAACCATGTGTGGAAAGTGCCAACACCAGGCTGTACCACGTTGCAACCTCCGAACATTCTATCTGACTGCAGCCTTGCTTTCTCTGCACAGTGCTTCATCAGTGGTCGTTGATCTCTCTCCCTCTCTCTTTCTATATATATACATGCATACATACAGAAAGAGATAGAGAGAGAGAGGTGAACTACACGATTCGACATGTGCTCCAGATGTCGCCCCCACACATCAGATATACGTCCGGAGCCTCTGCTTGCAAGTAGCCTCAAATACGCCAGTGCACGAGGCCCGTGTCTCTAGCGGCCCTTAGAGAGCAAATGGCGGCACAGCACTGAAATGAGCGGCACTTGGAAGTGAATGGCGGCGGACCACACGCTCATGGCACCTGTCTTAAGCGTTTCGACAACAATGGTTGGCCGTACTTGTAAGCGTGAATTTTATTAAGAAACTTTTACCCTAGGGCGACCACAGCGGCACCTCTCGCGCGTTCTACGAAACTGCGCCACGCTGGGAAGTGAGTTTGAAAACTGACCCCCTTTAGTAACGTTGGTCTAAACAAAATGGCTGCAAAAAAACAAACAAAAAAAAACGTCTTTTTCACTCAATGCCACCGACGGCTGACTTTCACAGCGATCGGCCAAACCCAAGACGGTAAACTTCTCGAGCGACTTCCGTGCTTGTTTTTCTTTCAACCGTCCAATTTTTTTAGGTTTTTCTAAAGATGGTGAACGCGACCAGCTCTTACAATGGACAGAAAGGCACGTAAGTAAGTAATGTTTATTTTCAGCAATATTTTCTGAGGGCACCAGACAAAAAGCTTCCATGATGTAGCTTGTCTGGGTCTGGTGCCCCTGCAATCACAGGGCATGGTAAAAACAACAACTACTATGCACTACACTTTGTCTAAATAAAACTAACGCGTACATTCTTTTTTGTTAATCAGTGAATATCATTGTGGTCTATTATGAGCTTGTTTAGTAATGTAGGCAGGTTATGCGCAATAGATTACAGTGCATAATTTGTACGAAAATGAGTTACATTCCAGAACTCTCTGCGTTTGACAAGGATAGAAGATTCTCGTTTTGTCAGGTGGGAAACATTAGACAAAAAGAAATAAACTCATCGGTCGAAAATAAATAGGAACATAGCATGCGGTACTCGCATACACTGGCAATTCTCATGACGTCTGAATTCGAGTACATGGCCAATTGATTCTACACGTTGCAACAAGGAGCACTGAAATCACTGACATACTATTCCAACAACTTTTGACAGTTTCTTAACTAAATATTCGATGTGATTATCCCATTGCATATGTTTTGAAAAAATGACACCTAGCATTTTGTGTTGTTTAACTATTTCAATGTGGTCGGTGCCAATCTCTAGAGCATAATTACTAATAACGAGCTTATTTAAAGGTCTAAACAAAATTGCTTTAGACTTTACAGTGTTTATTTGAAGACGATTTATTGTTGACCACCAAAGAAACTTTGCCAGAACTAAGCTTCCCATGGATATAACTTCGTCCATATTCGATGCAGATAGAAATATACTCGTGTCGTCTGCATACATTATAAAACGTGCTTGGTTGCAAATATTGACTAGATCGTTTATATACAGATTGAACAGCGGAGGGCTGAGTATGCTGCCTTGGGTCAAAACAAACTTCAAGATTTGCAAAGGGGAAAAAATTATCATTCACTGAGACGCATTGCTTACGATGTTCCAATTATGAACTAATAAGTATCAAAGGCGTGCCACGTATGCCATTACACGAAAGTTTATTAAGGAGCGTTGAATGGTTAAGAGTTAAGACAATCAAATGCTTTAATAAGATCAATAAATATTCCCATTGTCAGCCTTTTGCATTCTGTATTGTGTAATATTTTTTTTGTGATATCAACGCGCTTTCCGAGGATTTTTTCTTGCGAAATTCGAACTGCGAGTCAGTTAGCACTGTTTTCTGAATAAAAAATTCGTCTAAACGATGTAATATGATTTTGTCCAGCCCTTTGGAAAATATTGGAAGAACCGAGATGATTTATAATTTGTAACTAAATTTTTGTCTCCACCTTTATGCAAAACTAAAACTTTCGCAAGTGTCATGTTTTTCGGAAATTGGCCACTCGACAATGCTAAGTTAACTATATATACCAAGTGTGGGGCCACCACATCGATTACGAATTTAACGGGCTTTATTTGTATATCGTCTATGTCATGGCTTTTACTGTTATTCAATCCCATAAATGCATGGATCACTTCCAGTTCGTCTGACGGTTGAAGAAAAATTCTGTCTCTTACGTGGTGCGGGATAAACGAGGAAGCATGCTCATTGTGCACGCTAGAAGGCAAGTTAGTAGAATGTTTGTTAAAGGGCACAGATTGTTGTATTCCGGACACGCTTTCACCAGAAAGTGAAAGTTCATCTATTGAATTCTTCTGCTTGTTGTGTTGAAGCACTTCGTTTATCGACTGCCAGGATACGTCTTGTTAGCGTCATGAAAAAGACGTTTGTGATATTCTGTTTTTGATCTTTTTAGACCGGATGTGATTTGATTAAGATACTTTTTGAAAACTGCATGGTCACCGTCATCTTTTGAACAGTTGTACACCTTATATAAGCCATTCTTTTTCTTATCATTGTTAAAATAGATGGCGTGACCCATGGTTTTCTTATTCGTTTTTAGCAGTAACCGTCTCGATGCGATGTATATCGTCTTAAAACTACTTATGAAATCTTCATATGCTTCGTTCACGCATTGATTTGAGAAGACAGAAGTGCACTCTCTTTGCATGACTGTGCTTCGAAAGGACTGCAGTTGGCAGTTGATTATAGTTTGAGAAGTTAAGAGTCTAGCGACGCTTCCCAATAAATCACGGGTTTGTAAAAAAAATGGTAAATGATCGCTTATGTCACTACTAATAGTACCTGCACTGCGAACTCTATTGTATATATTGGTAATAAAACGTCCATACAACTCGCCATAGAACGAGTAATTCGGGTGGGGGATACAATCTCATTGCAAAAACCACTACTACTGAGTGTACTACTCAGTCGTGAAGAAAGAGAAGAGTTTCACGAACTATTTACACTCACGTCACCGCCCAGAACAAGTGAGCAGTTATTCAAGGATACAAAATCAAGGTACCTCTCAACAAAAGATAAAAATTATTAAAGTTACCAGCTGGCGTTCAATATATAACAGATAGCAGCTGACGTCCGTGCTTCACAGTTACGATTTCGTAGTTGTCTGTAATTTCGGTAAAGATATCGCGTATTTCGCATCTAATATCCTGTCTAACATAAATACAAACACCTCCCTCTCCTTTTCCGCTTCGACTAAAATAGAAGTGATTGCAACCCGGCACGAAAAGAACATCGTCATCTGTTACGTACCATGTTTCGGAAAGCATCACAACTTGAAATGCAACACAGCGTTGATCTAAAAGAGTAATGAAATTATCACTTTTACATTTCAAAGAATGTATATTTAAATGTAAGATCGTGGTCGAGTCTTTTATTCCTGCATATTGCTTCAGTTTGACAGGCAATAGAAGTTCATGGTATTCGTCCATGTGGCTTGAGGTTAAAAATGCAAAAGACAAATCATGCATTACGTTGCAGTAGCACCAGCCTCAACGTTGCTTTCTGCACTATCGAAGTGGCGCGACTCAGGAAGTGCTCCAGAATACTGTTTGACGATGCAGCCTTCTCGCCAGACAGACACGCTGTTTATCGCTTCAAATACTTCTTTGTCGACGAGAATGTAAAAAGACGCATAGTAAGGAAGATTGGCTTTCAATTTCGTGCATACGAAAGTTTTACCTTGCAAAACAGCAGCGACCAAACCCTCAACGTCTTTCGTACTTGTTTCCGGGGACAGTCTTGACAGAAACACGGCATTTTTTGTGGCGCATGTTGAATCACGGCTATATTTGATGATTTCAAAGTTACGACAGAGGGCTTTACGGACTTACGGTGGGTGACAAAGGTGAAGCCGTCACCATCCACGGTGCAACGCGGAACGGAGTCTCGTTGGGCTGTAGACGCTGCAGGTGAAAGGGGCCCAGTTGGTCCGATAGTAGTCGTCGAAGTGTCAGCTGACGGCGCTTTTTGTGGCCTCGGTAGGCTCTGCTGTTGGGAACTCAAGGCGGAAAACTCGGCAGTGGCAAAGGCGTAGGAAAACGAATGAGAACCGCCAGTTATGTCTGAAATATTCGTGGAGCGTTGACTCATGAACAAAGAAACGGTGTCGTTGAGACGACGAACCTCTTGACGTAGCGAGACGTTTTCCGCTTTGAGTCGTGCGAAGTTGTCGACGAGATATTCCAGTAAGGTTTGAATGTCTTTCTTTGATGTCGATGAACCTGCAGCACACGGAATGTCATCAGTGTCCGCTGTCGCGTCCACCGTAGATTCCGTGGTTGAAATTTTAGGCGTGGGAAATTCGTCGTCGTCGTTGTTTTTTCTCTTGGCGCATTTCGCACCCTGTACTGGCTCACCCCATTTTGCTTGAGTAGGTCGTAGTCATCATTGACGATATTCACGCACTTGCAGTGAAAGCGAGTTAAACACACGCAGCAAACAATATGTTACTGCTTGTACAATGTACAGAAAGGTGACCTTCTACAGTTGATGTTGAAGAAAGATTATGCTCTCGTAGCGGGTCATTTAGAAAACGTCCAGTTTGTCGCACATAGCTTTGTTCACAGGAAAGAGGAAAATGACACACGACATTCGACGAACAGGAACCAAATACGTTACTATGTTGTTTAGCATATGGTTGGTTATCATCTTACTTCAAACTGGATATTTTATTTTGAGAAAAATATTTTCGGGACATTATTTTAATAAAAAAGGGCGCAAACAGCAATCATGGCGACTTCTTTGTTTTCGTTTTATTCACAACTAAAGTGGCAGATTCTTAAACGTATTCCTCTCCAACCGGTTGGGGATTGCATGTTTGACCTCTCACGACACAATGTTAGCCGGAATAGCACCTATGCAAGGATGCAGTCGCAACGAAGAACTTTCAAGATTCAAACTTTAATTGTGGTCATGCAGATAAAATACTATAGTTTTTGTTTATATTACGACAACGAAAGAGGGACACGAGAAAACGGTTCCTGATAAACCACATTCATACCTTGATACTAATAAAACACGAAGCAAATAAAATTGTGATTTTTAAAGAAAATTGTTTTTGAAATATTTGCATGATATTATGATATTTGCATGATATTCGTGGATTAAAAAAAACGTAATTAATTTTATTTTAAAAAGTATAAAATTGTATTTGTATTTTTATATAAATACAAATACAATTTTATATGTTTAAAATAATATATATTACATATTTTGTAATCCACGAATGTTTTGAAAATCCAGCAAATATTTCATGGACTATTTTATTAAAAACCACAGTTTTCATTTGCTTCGTGTTTTACTAGTATCAAGATATCAATGTGGTTTAGAGATGATCGGGCTTTTTGTTGATCTAAAGGTCAATAATATCTCTTAAATAGGTCCCACTTAAATATAGTTGCCAAACTTTTAAAAAATCATCAAAGTGACAACATCGTTTCTGCGTCTGGTCGGGAATCAGCATGTTTAACACTCACATGTTTTACTACCTCTTAAAGTGCTGCACTGTGAACCTTCTGTGACACTCTCAACATCTACTTTACCACTCTCATTGAAATAAAGACATTTCTAATGTATTTTTAATAAATGTCGATATGATGATTTTTGGAACATTCTAAATTTTGATACCTGACCTACTTAAGACGTTTTAATTACCTTTGACTTTACCAGAATGCCCAAACAGTTCATTTTGTTAAAACATGTTCAATATCATATGCTTAAAAGTATAAAATAATATATGTTGCATACATTTGTATGTACGAATGTTTTAGAAAATTCTGCAAATTCAGGGCCAATATCTGGTAACAGCCAACCTGGTAATTATTACGCGTCTTAATGCTAGGACAGATTATAGACATTTAGAATGTTCCAAAAATCATCATATCGACATTTATTAAAAATACATTAGAAATGTCTTTATTTCAATGAGAACAGGTAAAGTAAGATGTTGAGAGTGTCACAGGAGGTTCACAGTGAAGAACTTTAAGAGGTGTACAAACAGCTTGATGAGGTTAAACATCTGATTCCCGGCCAGACGCAGAAACGATGTTGTCACTTTGATGATTTTTAAAAAGTTTGGCAACTATATTTAAATGGGACCTATTGGCAAGAGATATTATTAACCTTTAGATCAACAAAAAGCCCGATCATCTCTAAACCACATTGATATCTTGATACTAGTAAAACACGAAGCAAATAAAACTATGGTTTTTAATAAAATAGTCCATGAAATATTTGCTGGATTTTCAAAACATTCGTGGATTACAAAATATGTAATATATATTATTTTAAACATATAAAATTGTATTAACGTGTTTATATAAAAATACAAATACAATTTTATATCTTTTTAAAATAAAATTAATTACGTTTTCTTTAATCCACGAATATCATGCAAATATCATTATCATGCAAATATTTCAAAAACAATTTTCTTTAAAAATCACAATTTTATTTGCTTCGTGTTTTATTAGTATCAAGGTATGAATGTGGTTTATCAGGAACCGTTTTCCTTCTGTGTCCCTCTTTCGTTGTCGTAATATAAACAAAAACTATAGTATTTTATCTGCATGAC
>JAZHYW010059119.1:0-10277 GCA_037355805.1 Ixodes ricinus | reverse complement strand
GTACTTCGTTCCAGTTACGTATTACCGATTTCGCAGCGCCTTGTACCCATAGATGAGCAGGATTTTGGGGGGCCTGTTCCCCGGCCATGCGTGCTCAACCTCGCGTTGCCCAAACGCTACTACAATCCGGCTGCGTTTATAACGGTGGCAGGAAAGCACTTCGATCAGTTTGATACTGTGAAAGTTCGATAGCAAAAAAACCTTTACAACAATTTTTTCCACAATGAGTTCGTTTGGCAAAAGTGAGGCTTCTTTCTTTCTCATCCTGTATACTTCCATTGTAGCAACAAAGTGCTAAAAAATTTTTGTTTTTTTGCGCATGCGCCGGTTGTTTCTATAACGCCGGCTTCTCGCCATTGAACCCAACGCTTTGGGATAGTATTTTTTTCTGTGCGTGCGTGCGTGCAAGTATTTTTTAACTTTCTCCCCTTCTGGTCGCTTCTCTTCGCTCCAATTTTGTTACTTAACGAGCTTTTGCGTTTCTTTCTTTTCTACTTCTTTTTGGGGGACAGGACATGCTAGAAAGAAGCGATTGTTTTTTTGCGTTTTTGGAAAATCATCCGGGGGAAAAGTCCGATATAATAATATCTTGTTCGTTATAAAACATACTTTTTACATGCATTTTTTATTTAAATTTTCCGTGAGTTCGATATATATTTGCTGGCCCACATGGTTCGTTCTAGCGGGTTTCACTGTGCCAATGAGTAGAGCGCGCGTAGAGTCAATCGGCGACACCAGTCTAACTGTCCGGCAGGCACTGCCAACCTGGTGCCGTCCGTTAACCTGACCCTCGCAAGAGGGCCGGGTAACTTCATGACAGAGTCTGGAAAGGATCCCCTTGTCGGTGTCGAACCGTAAATGCATTTTGTCGCTCTTCCTGTTACGCCTGCATTACGCCAGGCGTGGTACCTCATCCTAGTACAAAAAAAAAAAATGTACAAATGCGCGACCCTCCGCAATCAAAGCGGCACCAGAAAAGGGGCAATACAAAGGTTATCGTCGAACAGAGAGTCCACGTTGCTTGACGGTCGCAGCCGCGATGCGTGGGCGAGCGTCTGATTCTGGGGCGGCCTACTCAGGCCTACGAGCAGCCAGCTATCGCGGGCCCAGTCGCGATGGCGCCCAGCAACAGGTTCATTTGCATCGCGCACGGCGCGCCATGCCGGAGTGTCGGCATCCCGTGTTGTTAGAGAGTAGCGTGAGCCTGAGCTGCTTCCAAGGCCACGCCTTGCCAGAATTTACCGCACGCCGAGCTGCTGTCAAAGTAACCGTTGACCTAACCAGCCCCAACACGCTGCGCATTTGTTGTCGGTGCAGTCACTCGAGTAACCGCCAAATCGTCGCCAGCGGCCGGCCAGTGTCGAAGGCCGCGGAATAGTGTCATTTCGGCCATCGGCCAAGCGTGCTCTGCCGCCCGTGACCCCGAGTAATAGACGCCGGAACTTGCGGCCGCCCAACAGCGCCCTCGGTGGAAAATGGAAGCTTCCTGTCCATAAAAGGTGTTGACAGCTCGAAACTGACCGTTTACTCCTTCCAATATTCCGAAGCGCGCAAGCGGACATGTCTCGCGGTTCACAGCAAAGGGGTTTACACTGGTCGCCAACTACACCTACGTACGCCATTGCAAGCTCCGATCCATGGTTTTGGAAAAGCTCGGACCTAATTGGAAGAGCACACTAGTCATTATGCATAGTTAAAGGAAGTATTTTCGGAGCATTAGCTATCTCTGTTACATTTCAGTTATCCCTGCTTTTTCGTGATCAATCTAGCAATTGTAAAGTTGGACATCAACATTAATTTATTAAGTATTGTACGTTCAGTGCAGGGCTGCCAACATGGAATGTCAGAATTTCCTTTGCAGATGCCCAATATTTCCCTATTTCTGCCGAAAATTTACCTTGCTTGCCCAAATAATTATATATTACTTAATATTCATTGTTTTCTGCATCACTTCAACTTTTGCAATCAGATATATTATGTAACCTTACGCCTTGCGTACGTTCTCTGCAAAACCGAGTTCGTTGGGCCGGAAGTGTGGTCAAAGCAGTGGCGTCACAAGGGGGGTGCGGAAGGGCGGACCGCACCAGGTGCAGCGCTCCAGGGGGTGTCGCGGCAGGCCACGAGAGGGGGGGGGTGGGTGGAGGCGGCAGCAAGCAAGGGGGTGGGGGGGCGTGTCACCACGTGCCACCGCCTCGGATGCTGCTGACCCTAGTGACGCCACTGGGTCAAAGCAAATCTGGCGAGGGGAAGTATTGCCGGGAGATTCGAACAGACGAATGGAACCCTTTTCGCCTTAGATGTTATGCATGTCATCAGAACATGGTACTATTTTAATAACTTCTTTAGCGCTTTTTTTAGTCAGTCCAAAACAAATGCCGTAACACAGGCTGGAGTTCTCAAACTCGAACACATGGACTTCGCGACACATAGTAGGCGCCATTTTGTTGTACGGCACTTCACAAAATATTATTAGCCATGGTAAGCCTATATCTTGTATGGTGTCTGTATCTCCAGACATCGAAGCATTTCTTGTTGCACTCAAGCTTACTTTTCTTAGCAGGCACAGTGGCGCTCTCAGAAGCTTCGAGTTGACTAGTCCCTTCCTTTATAGTTTTCACGGCGGCGATGAAAACTGATTTTGAAGAAAAAAGTTCTCCGAGTGCTCTCAGTGCTTGCTGCCAGATGGTCGCACAACAGGCCGCCAAACGGATGAAGGGAATAACCCAAAATGTAGCCAAAGCCACTGAAATGCAATGTTATTTCAAAATAAAAATCATAATTGACCTATAAATTTCTAGATATATAGGTGCCCAAAATTTCCCTCGAACTAGCAAGATTTTCCTTTTTCCCACATAGACCTAAATATTACCTTAAACTGGGAAATTTCTCTCCGGGTTGGCAGCCCTGGTTCAGTGGCATACGCTAGTGCCGATAGAGTATGTCATCACCAGGTTTGTGGCGTTGCTATGGGGGGGTTTAGGTAGCTTAACTAGAAATGACCTCTTCGAGGGTCGGGCCAGATACGATCCATTTCATTGCAGAAAACAACCTTTATGCTTTTGGTAGAGTTGGCTACTGCCCAGTGTTTATCGCCGAGTGGGCTACACCAAAATCAATTTCAGATTTCTTAAAGGGCCCATGAAACGAATTTTGGGTTGGGATAAATCATTTTAGATTGTCATTTTGCTCATAACACATCGTTCAGTAGGCCAGAAGAAAAAGGTAGAAAGTCAAAAGCCTGACTTTCAGTGCGAAAATTTGAAAACACAGGGGACTATTTCGTACCTCCTCCCCTTCGTAAGCTCTCTGCCTTTTCACTGTGATACATCCGCGGTCCCAAAAGCGCGTCATCGGGTCCAAACGCACGTCACACGATACCGGACCTCTCTTATTCCCTTCACCCCTAAGCTGACAGCGGTGGAAGCTACGCGCTTGCCGGACCAATCAGCCGCCTCCCTTTCATCACCTGACCTCATTCTCTGCACGTGGGTACGCGCGAAGGAGCGGGATCCACGTGGCAAGTGTGGCTGGCCCAACGAGCACGTAGCTTCCACAGCACTGTCAGCTTCAGGGTGAACGAGTTGGGAAAGCAACTTTTGTCTGAATTCTGAGCGACCGGCTAATCTCCTAGGGGACAATAGCTCTGTCCGGGTGCACAAACCAGATTCCGAGCAAGAGGGGCCTCCCCACTTTTTGTCTTCTTGAACTGTTTGGTTGAATGCGCGATTTATGAGTTGAGGAGGAAAGCTAAACAGGAAAAAGTTGGAAAAGCGTTTCATGACCCCTTTAAATAAACGAAGTGTCTAGCGTTACGTCCGACGTAACCCAAGTTACGTCCAAATCTCCGCCTTCCCTAGGTTCACGGGGGAGAGAGAGGAGGGCGGGGAGGGTTAGGTATACGCGTTTCAGTGGTCCGTCCGGACGTAACGCTAGCCACAGCGTTAAATAAAAGCTACAACTGATCAAAGAGTTACAAAAAAAGATCACTAGCATACTCCATCTCCGCATCAGTCGACTTTCTACAATTGAGCTCACAGGGACAGTAAAATGCTTCAAAATAACATACTTCAAATTAAAAAACAAAGAAACACTCGGACCAGTTTGGCTTTTACTCCGGGGAGAAGTTGTTGTCTGCTTGCCTTACTAACGGAGACGCGTAGTTTTCCGCCAGCGAAGATGTGCAGTATAACTAGGCTCTGGAAATTTCTAACCTTTTTCAGGGTGCCTTCGGGTAGTTTCTTTACCCAAAAACCCACAAAACTGTACTCCATAATGGCACAAGCTGTTTAAACTCGGCCACTTGGCACAGAAAGCAACGTGATCGTTCTTTGGACTAATGGCTTGAAAAATGTCACTGTGCAAAAGCGGACTACAGACCATGACCTGTTTGTTGACATCAATATATTCGATAGACAAAACATCTCTGTAGGACTGGGTAATGCCTTAAACCAAGCTTTGGTGGCCATATGCACTGCACGGCCGATTTCGCTTCCGTAACGTTCGTGGGAGCGACGCCACGATGCACGCGTCTGCAGCCATACTGGCTTGGCTCCGTGCGTGGACTGGCAGCTTAATTGCCTCAGCCGCCTGGCGGCTTGTGTTCAGCACGCGTTCCTTTTTTAATGCGAATAGCATTCTTTGGATACTTCACGCACTTTTCGTCTATGTATCTATCTATCTATCTGGCTATCTAACCTCTTACGCCGCGGGTCGATAAATAAATAAAAAAGACCGGCGCCGGCTGGGATTCGAACCGTTGACCCTTTGATCAGCAGGCAGACGCGCTAACCACAGAGCTATGAAGGCAGTCACTCAACGCACTCTAAACGGTTGTTTATATCTTTACCATAGACGCGCTTTGCAGCGCTGTCCAGCATGCCGAGCAGTCGCGTTCCATGCTGAGCACGGCGCTCATCCCGCTCCCGCCGAGAGGGTGATGTAGCGGCCGTAGCTCAGCCTCACGAGAGCGGAATGAGCCCTCGTGCATGGAACGCGCGCGCACCGGTAGCTGTGACAGCGCTGTAAAGCGCGTCCTATGGTAAAGATATAAACAACCGTTTAGAGTACCGTTGGCTGAGACTAGCTGAGACGCCAGAAAGTCTGGTCGGTACCATTTTGAGTGTTTGTGCGTATGGCGCGTGCTTTGCTCGCCTTCCTAAGTGACACAAACGCACGTGCTGGGCTGCGGAGATCGTGCGCAGGGCTGTGAAAGTGTCAACAAATTTAGAATCGCCTCAAGAGTGGGCTGGCGTATTCAGAGTGTGCCGGCCACCTGACGAACGCGCATAACTCCGCACCGTTTGATGCTATTCGCATTAACGTAGATAATCATTCCCAAAGGATGGGTTCTGCTGATTTTTTGTGCATGGGTGCAATTTAAGCTTAGTCAGCATAATCACGAGGCTTTTCTCATGCTCCTAAAGTTAGTGGAACTTGTTGAGCACAAAAAGAAATTCTTCAAATTAACCAGTCCCAGAGGTTAAAGTAATGAATTACCGCACATTTTATTTCATAGACTCGCGTGTGTAATTACAGGGACTGACGCACTTGCTATGAACTAACCGAAATATTGAATAAAGTGCCTTTGAATTACCGAGAGTCAACCGTAGCAAGGGTGAAGACTACAGTCCCCGCAAGCCAATTGTAGTGATGGAGCCGAAGCATGCGACGGAGCTCTGACGCGCTTCCTGGGTCCGACTTTGGTAGCCGCGAAAGCGAGATCTAATTTGCCTCTTACAGAGCGAGCAAAGCTAATGTTCCTAGGACGGTTCGTCCACTACAAAGCGCCATTTGCGGAGGAGAAGAACGAAGAAGACACCCCATGTCGTCCGCTAACGGACCAGAAAAAAAGTAGATTGTCAGCCGCAAACCGAAAATGACATCGGGTGCAGGCCACGATTGCGATCGTCCTCTATTGGCGTTGGAAACCATAGACAACCTCGCGCTTTATTTGCCAATCTCGAGTTGTTCCGCCGCCGTACACAAGATGGATGGATGAAAGAGTACCAAGGACGAGAACACGAGAATCATCGAGACTCTCCCTCGCTACTCGTACGTACATTGGCCAATGGTGAATCTCGCAAATGGGTAAAAAATAACTCTGTTCGATTCGCCTGAATTGGCTGAACTAGTTCAGCAGTGTAGGAATCTGGTGCATTGATTCAACTGGAAGTTGCACCTCCGCTGCACTGGCAACTGGAAGTTGCACGGCCGCTGCACTGGCGTGTTCGTTTCATCCCAGTTCTGAACGAGTTCAGACTCAGTTCCCTCAAAATCTTGCACCGGCTTCAGAGTCAGTTCAGCGTCCGTGGCAGAAGCAGAAGACAAGAGCAGACGGCGATAGCAGACGACACTCCTCGTCCGTCTCTGCTCGCGGTGCCATTTTTCGCAGCTCTTGCTCATGTATGTCTGCGATGTTTAACAATAACGCCGATACGGAGGTTGCATTTCCTCTCGTTTATGATAATAACGTACCCGCAGTGGAAGCGGAATTGAGATCATAACCGAGGGCAGGAATTTGATTGATTATGATATTCTGAAAGCGTTTTAGGCACCTGCTCGTGTAGGTTTGGCTCCCTGTGGTAAGTGTTGAAATATTGGCTCACGTAAATTGTTTCTTCCTCCAGACACGGGGAAGGTATTGCACTCTTGATAGTCACCGCCTTCAGTTGCTCTTGGATGCATACTGACGACTCCAATACATTGCAGAGGTCTGGGATTGTAGTACATTGGCCCTCGCAAGCCCCGTAGCTGAGCATAATACTGCATGCTTTGTCCGCAGGTATCTGTGGACGCCCACTAACGGGCCTGGAAAAACGCCAAGAATCGGCATTGGCTTGGTAGTTCCACGCAGTTTTTCTTGAGAATCAGAATAAATGCTTCCGCTTGATGCCAAAGTTACGGTCGACAACTGATTGGCCAAAACGCTATCGTCAGGCATCTCGTCTTCGAGGTGACCGCTACCGACCACGCGCTGCCGCCAGTGACTCCCGACGCAAAATCATCCTGATGCCGCGAACCTATCGTCGAAATGCGAAACTCGAGAGGACTTGGAATAAACCTACTATTTCTAAATGAATGTGAAGGACACCAACGCTTATGGAAATGAAAGGAACCGAACGGCCGTTAAAAATGCAGACAGAAACACATTTTGCGCAGAAAATGTCTTTAGTACACTCGAATAAAAAATATGCACAGAAAAGAGTCTGTTATTATACTTTAAAACTAAGGAAACACGAATAGTCTCATCAAACCGCGACTAATTAAATGTAGCGTACAACGTGGCATGGAGAAACAAGAGCCAACAGATGGAGACGACACCCAGCGCTTTTGCTCGAAAAGCCGATCACAGCGCCAGTCCTAGCGCGGCGGCTGCATCGACTCCTGCACTCGTCTGAACTCGGACAGAACTGGTTCAGAACTTTCTGGCCGAACCGAACAGACCCACATCCGATCGGTCGATTAGGCACTTCCAATCGGCAGCCGAGAACGCTCTCGGCTCGACCGAAATCGGAGCCCCGGGGCTCCTGCTTTTGCCGAGGGCCCGGCTCAAGGGAGCTTGGCGGCAACTCTGAGCTTGGCCGAGCGGCTCCGGGATTCCGCTCCACTTCCTGGGCGCTGGGCAAGCCCAACGTCCCGATCGGTTCCCAGAGGCGCCTCCTGGCCACACTCCATCTCCCTCACGGCCGTGCCACGTCGCAGCGTTGCGGTACTTCTGGGCAACAGAGCCGCTCACAGGCTCGTCCAGGTCGATGCCCTGCAGAAAACACGGGCACGGTTGAGTCCGAGAAATGCGTCCAGAAAGACTGGGGCGCCCTTAACAATTTGATGTGCACCCGCGGACCTGGTACGAGGGCACGTGCTGAGGCTTGGCAGACACCCCTCTGCTGCGAGTTGTTCTCCGACAGTCCTTCGAAACCAAGGCAGACACAACCAGGATGTGATGGCAACCCTTGTATCCGCCCGCATTTCTACCACCAACGTCATAGTGTCAACGAATGACACTACAATGTCATTTGTACAAAGAAATAAAGTAGCCCCTCCGGGACTACTTTATTTCTTCGTCTGGCTCCTGCAGCCAGATGAAGAAACAACGGCATGTATGGCATTATCGCAAGAAGCGAACAACGATGCAAACTATACTCGTTTTCACCCCAAGAACTGTAGTAAAAAAAGTGTGGCTCTTCGCGGAGCATTACTAATTTCCCCTTTTGTAAAGAATTACGATAGATGTAGGTGAATTTTAGGTTATTTATTTGTTATGTAACCAAGACGTAGACGTTTCAAACGCCAAAAGCATCGCTTCTTCCTCCGACAATCAAATCTTTTAAGAACCTCTTTCGCAGCGGCGTATGAACAATGCGCAAAACATACTTTTTCTTGAGGTGAAAACGAGTATACAGAGCAATCCATTTATAACAGTGTTGAGAAAACCCGAAAATTCAATCGTTATAACCGATTATCGTTGTATCTGGACTAGAAACTGATCGTTTCTAGTCTAGAAACTCTAAAAACTGATCGTTATAAGTGGTACATTGCTATATGTGGTATCGTTATAAGTGGATTGCACTATATACCGTAAAATCCCGTAAGGACGCCCACCCAAAATGAAGAGATAAATGGTGAAAAGTATGGGGTGGGCTATCTTTGGGGATGCCACAGCAAAACTTTATCAAAAATTAATGATAAGCGCCGGGGCACCCGCTACAAACCACGTGATGCGGGAACTGATACCGCAGATCGCGGACACGGCAAATTTGTGTTTCACGATGCGATAAACACGCGGGAATTCGCTAAAAACTCCTGTGTCACGGGAAAGGATACCGCAAGTGGCCGACGCAGCAGATTCGTGGTTCACGGTGCGAAGGACTCGCGGAAGCACGCCGAGGACTCGCATCTCACGGGAACGGATACCGCAGATCGCGGACGCAGCAGAAACGCATTTCACGATGCAAAATACACGCCAGAACAACTTGCGCGTGTTACAGCTAAAAATTGATATCGCGCGCGCAGATCGCGGACAAAAACACGGGAATTTGCTACGAACTCGAGAACGGATACCGCAAATCTAGAACGCAGCAGATTCGCATTTCACGATGCAATATACACGCGGGAACAAAGAGAGTGTTACGCGAGCCGATATCGCGCGCAGATCGCAGACAAAAACGCGGGAACCCGCTATGAACTCGCTTCTCGGACACACCGGTACCGCCGATCGCGCCGTTGATGTGCGATTCCCGTTGGAAATCGCTTGACGTCCAACGGGAATCGGGGGGTGGGCGATGTTTCGGAATTTTTATGTTACAGATATTTAGCCAGAAAAACGGGATGGGCGATCTTTCGGGGAGGGCGCCCTTACGGGATTTTACGGTAGTTGTTTTCGGCATAAACTGCAAGTCCACCAAACAGACCTCGATCATTTAAAACTAAAATAATTTATGGTCCCGCATTTCTGGATTTCGCCTCTTATAACCTTTGCAACGAGAAAACTAATTCGGTGCTGAAAGCTAAGATGAGCCGTAAAGGGAAATTCACCCGCACTCTATGAGAAAATTTTTCTATGAGTTTTGGGAATGTGCGGGAGTATAGATTCTTTCGGAAGTTCATTATGAAGACGTAATGGAGGTCATACGCTTCTTAAATCTTTCCTCGAGCGCGCCTTGAACATTTTTTAATTAAATCTAAAAATAGTCAACCATTTCTAGTCGTTTACCCTGAGACTGGGGTTTTTTTAGAAGAGCAAAAGTAACAGAAAAACAGACAGGTCTCAAACTCAGCTACAAGTTTATTTCAACAACCTCCTCTTATATAGTCCGTTCTCGTCGTCATCAACCAATCACAAACGACTTGTCCTCTGCACCGAGACTTTACAAGTTCCACTCTATCACAAAGAAGCGGACACTTCCAACGTTTCCAAGTGAAATGTTCTAGCAGAAGATATGGCACACAAAGACTTCAATCAGCTGTTGCAGCGTTGATTGAAGTCTTTGTGTGCCATATCTTCTGCAGAACATTTCACTTGGAAACGTTGGAAGTGTCCGCTTCTTTTGTGATAGAGTGGAACTTGTAAAGTCTCGGTGCAGAGGACAAGTCGTTTGTGATTGGTTGATGACGACGAGAACGAACTATATAAGAGGAGGTTGTTGAAATAAACTTGTAGCTGAGTTTGAGACCTGTCTGTTTTTCTGTTACTTTTGCTCTTCTAAAAAAAAACCAGTCTCAGGGTAAACGACGAAATGGTTGACTTCCACCAGCTAGCCTGTACTATGACTCTTTTT
>JAZHYW010059116.1:0-53663 GCA_037355805.1 Ixodes ricinus | reverse complement strand
CCCATCCTCCGCCCCACCCTTACCCCGTCAGGTCTCCATAGTGGATGCCGTCTCGGCTGAAGGCAGGACTTACTTGATGTACAGTGCTAATCACACTTGTCTATAACGCGCGAGCGTGCGGCTTTCTCCGGGGAGCGCTAGCCTGGTGGCATTCTCGGAAACTAAGCTAGTCACGTGGCGCAACATGGAACGGCCCGCTCGAGGGGTGTCCTGCCCACTCTATCAGCTGGCGGCGAACGCGGAAGGCTGCTCGCACGCTTTTTACAAACATCATTGCTCGAACAATAAACAAACTAAAGCATGAAGGCGTATCAACGATGTCGTCATAAAAATAAAAAAAGATATATCATAAAGCACTTTACTTTATTCGCTTATCAAGCTGATAGAGTGGGCAGGACACCCCTCGAGCGGGCCGTTCCATGTAGCGCCACGTGACTAGCTTAGTTTTCGCGAATGCCACCAGTCTAGCTCTCTCCGGAGAAAGCCGCACGCTCGCGCGTTATAGACAAGTGTGATTAGCACTGTACCTCCCTGTTCACATTCATGACTTCATATCCGTTCTTAGAAGCTCAGTATCTTGGTGGTCCTGTTAGCCTCTTGGACTGCCCCTCTGTACGAGCTCCTTGGCCCCTGATCTCCGGGACGGTGCACATTACAATGTGCACCATCGCGGCAGGTTACTGACCCTCACCTGCTTCGCACCCTCCTCTACGTGTGTGGTCTGGTCCCTTCTCCTTCTACCTAGGACGTCATTCAATCCAGCATGAAGTATCCTGAAGGTTTTCTCCCCCGTTCAGTCAATTTCTACTGCTGTGTCCATCACCTCCTTCATCCTCCAGCCTGGGAGGGCTGCCACCCTTACTCGTTTATCTCCCCCGACTTTGCTGGCGATCCCCGCTGCTCACCTAGACACACTGGAGCTCCTACCACCCACACTATCTGCCCCCTTCCCTTTGTGTCTACTGCACCACAGATTTGGTGGCTGTTGCAGTAGAGAGTTGCTGTTGCTGTACAGCGGTTCCGCTGTCTTTGCCGCCAAACTATCGTCTACGTCCCCTGCCTTCGTCAACTGCCCCTCCCTCCGTGCCCCGTCTCTTCATCTCCTCCAGCTCCCATTTCATCCTTTCTAGCTCTTTTTCCACTGCCTCTCGACCTTCTTCTCCTTCGTTAGCCTCACCTCCGGTTGCCATTCCACTGCCTCGTGTTTCCCTTCGTTGGACCCACTGATCTCTCTTCCCGCTCCGCGAATGCGTGACCACCGGACGGACGGCCTAGGGTTACCACCTTCCTGCTAGCGAAATACGGGACACGCTGACTAGGGATGTCGCGAACCAGTCGAGGTTCGAGTTCGACCAGGTTCGACTTTTTCGAACTTCTTGTGAAAAGTTCGACAAAGGTTCGACTCAGGTTCGACTGCTGTGCGCATGCGCCGCAGGCTGGCCAGTTGGCTTCGGATTGGATGGTGATGGCTAAGGGATGAATTAAGGGCAGCACTGATTGGTTATTTCAGTTAATACAGTACAAAAAGTTAAGTTATTAACTTCTTCAGTGATTAGAATTAGTTTCTTTTAATTGCAACTGTTCATAAAATTAAAATAACCCTTTGCATAAAAATATTTTCTCCAAACCTAGACATGCTTGTATTAAGGTCTGGCCACACTGTCCACAAAGTCGAATCGGTCGAATCTGGTTAGAAGGTCGAAGGTTTGTCGAACCGGTTCGAACCAGTCGAACCCCGGAAAGTTCGACCTAAACACCCGGTGTGGCAAAAGTTCGCGACATTCCTAATGCTGACCGGGAAAGAGGGGGGGGGAGGGGGGGGGATGAGGAGAAGAATAAATATTGTAACTACGGCAAAAAAAAATTACTATTCGAGGAAATTGATTAACTACGCACACCACGAATTGTGGCTCTGCTAACACAATTAATATCTTGTTGTGATTATAATGCAATTATAATTATTGTCTTTTTTAGCAGGGACGAATTACTGTCCTCTTGTTCCCCTTCTCCAGGGATTATTTTCGTCGTAATATCTTGTGTTGTCCGAAAGCATATCAAATCAAATTAAATCAAATAGTTTATTTTCCCATTCAACAAAAAATGAGGGGAGGCTGAAAAAAAAGTTAATAAATCAGCTTGACATGGTCCTCGGCCATCCGACAAGCTGTGGCGGCGGCAATGGAAAAATATACACTAAAGAGTTGGGAAGTAAAAGCGTTAGTGAAAATACGAAAGCGCGTGTCAGGAGCAATGGGTAGAAGTATTAAACAACATTGAGAAACTGACTCGCCCTTTCCCTTTCGTTACACAAAGTTCGATTTTCCTTAAAAAGCCTAAATTAAAAAAAAGTCAACCCAAATTAAAAGTAAACATACTAAAACAAAATGTTGTTTACAGCGTAGATCCTTATTGCCTATTCAAATTTCAGAACTACGTAAAAAAATAAAATGAACACAGGCACGAGTGATCGGCAATAAAACACACAGCAACAGCCAAGATCCGGGAGACGCGATGCACTGCGAGGTGAACTAAAGTAGATATTAGAAATTGAGTGCGGCCAGCGCCACGCACATTTTTGTTTCCTGTCTTTTCCATGGTTGTAAAAGTTCCGTAATTGTTTTAAATGATGCGTTATGCATATCCACTAATCTCTATGACAATTGCTGGATCGTGGATCCCCGCTCCGCAAGTGCGGCCACCGGACGGGCCATCTTGCATCTCGAAGAATCGCGTTTTTGGAGCGTTGCGGAGGCTGGCGGCAGCGTGGTGAAGACAGATTTTCTACTTGTTCGTCGTCATTCGCTGAAGAAGTTCTTTAAAACCCTGCGTAAGCCTTTGAGACTTGCCGGTTGCGTAACACGTGGAAATTTTTACGGAAGCTGCAGTGCGGCTGCAGGAAAAAGGCAGCAACTTGTCGAAAGCAGCAAGTTGTGACATGCAGGCTGAGTGTATGCACGCGTGTGATGCGTGTCGTTCCGCTGAAACGAACTAGGAGAGTGCAACCATTCGTGGAGTGCCTGCCGAAACGAACTCGCTTTACGTTGCGAGTGGGCACGCGTGCCGTGAAACGAACTCGCTATTATATTGTCCATGTTATTTTCGTGTTTGTAGTTTTTATCAAACAAAACGATGAAGTTTTTTTTGTTTCTTTCTCTTTGATTACAGCAAATATTTTATTTACAGCGCGAGGTCATGCTCTACTGGGACTATATGAGCGACTCCAAGCAGAACTACAGACCACACTGGACACAGAAGAGCAGCAGCTGAGGAAGAGGCTGGAAAATAGTTTGCGGGAGCTGCGGGATATCACGCGAAAAGAACTTGAGGAGGCAATGCGAGCGAGATTGTAGGTATGTACGTCTACCCGTTGATCAACAAAATAAACAAAAAACATACCAAAATAAAAACATTGCGTCGGCCGGGAATCGAACCCGGGCCACCCGCGTGGCAGGCGAGTATTCTACCACTGAACCACCGACGCATACATGGAACGCGAACAGCATTTTTATTATAACATTGAGGGTCCAATATTATTAAAATATTTGTTTGTGATTTTGCTTTCTACGTTTCGTGAAATGTTTGTGGATTTCATATTTCTTTTTATGTAACAAACACACTTTATTTGCTAAGTAAGAACACATTATTCATCTTTAACAAAATCTTAACTACTATCGCTGTCGAATGAAGCCCCAAAGAAGTCTTAGCGGGCTACTTGTGCATGAACTACTCCACTTCGTCATCATAACAATTTCAAAACCTGATTGACTAAACACGTTGCTCACACACCACTGAACTCCGTACAAACAACCGCGCAAACGGCTTTTGTGCGTACGCCAAGTTGTGCACAGCAAGTACAAAGGAAGAAAGCAACGAGAACACGCATTCTGCATCCGTATCAGCGCTTATCTGTGCGCGAGGCGGTCTCATGTATTCCTCTGCGCGCTGACCTGCAAGAACCAAGATGGGCCTGTGCTGTCAACAAAGTGGCGACGAGGCAACGCCAGTGCCAGAGCGCCGAGACCGACGAGCTCCCACCGCGTTCAAACCGCGCGGTTGTACGGATCTCCCGTGCTTCGTCGTGTTCATGGTTTTCTGGGGCACGGCGATCTTCGTGAGTGCTTTCGCGTTCGTCCTGGGCAACCCGTTCAGGCTGATCAGCGGCTACGACAGCTTCGGCAACGTGTGCGGCATGAACAACGACGAACCCATGGGGGCCCTCCAGTTTTCCGGGCAAAACATGACGGGCCGGCCATACCTGTTCTACTTCGACCTGTCCAACTTGAGCCACTCGCTCAAGGTCTGCGTGAAGCAGTGTCCCCACCGCGAGCTGAAGACCACAGAACAAGTGCGGAGGTTCGGAGAAGAGACGGGCTCCTCGCTGTGTCGCTACGACGTCACCGAGCCGGGCCGGTCGAGTTCTCTGTTTCCGGACCTGTCGATGCTCTCCAACCAGACCGTCGTGGACATGTTCAACAAGGAGCAGCAGAAGAGGGGCTTCGGCCCGTGCCCGAGGCTCCCCGTGCCCGCGAGCAAGCCCGTCCTCAACCGCTGCGTGCCGGAGGCAGTGGTTGACCTCACGCAGGACTTCTTCCACAGTATCTACAGCTACCTGAACAGCATCGACGCCTTGCAGCAGGTGGTCAGCGACTTGTACGCCGCCTGGCGGGAGGTGGCGGGCATGATCTTGTTTGCTCTGCGTCGTGGCCCTAGTGGCAGGTGTTCCTCGTCCACCTACTGGCCAAGCTAGTGTCTCTGATCATACTTGTGTCTACTGCGGTCGCCCTGATGGCCATTACGGCGGTCCTGTGGTGGACCTACGTGGACATAAAGCTGGGACTCGATTCGACTCCATTTGGACAGCTGCTCGAAGAAGCCGCCATGAATGAGCATGCTTTCCTGGTCTTTGCCATCGTGTCCACGGTCATCATGGTCATCATCCTGCTTCTTGTCGTGGCCATGTGGAAGCGCGTCGCTTCTCGTAGCGGCGCTGTTCAAGGAAGCCAGCCTCTGCATTCGCCACATGCCGTTTCTCCTCGCTCAACCGGTCTGGACGTTCTTGGCGCTGGCAACCCTGTTCCTCTTCTGGACCCTCGTCCTTCTTTTCCTGGCCACCGCAGACTACCCTACCAGGGAGACTCGGCAGTTCCTTCCGTTCGTGCCATCCAACCTAACTTCACCGTCTAACCTGACGGAACTCTTGGAACCGCAGCCGGCCGCCGAGACGCGCATGTTCACCCTGGTTGCCTACGACCAGCGCTCCTGGGTGCATTACATGTGGTGGTTCCACATCGTCTTTCTGGTCTGGATGGGCGAGTTCATCCTCGCCTGCCAGCAAATGGTCATCGCCGGGGCCGTGGCATCCTGGTACTTCTGCAAGGACCGCAGCTCGCTGTCAAATCCGATTGGCAGGTCGGTCGCCCGGCTTGTGCTCTACCACCTGGGTTCCGTGGCCATGGGTTCGTTCCTCATCCTGGTGTTCAGGCTGCCCCGGATCGTCCTCTCCGTCCTGCAGCGCTGGCTCAACAAGCACGGCGACCAAACCTGCTGCAGCTGCGCCCTTCGTGGGTGCCGCTGCTGCTTCTGGTGCCTCGAGAAGTTCCTATGCTACCTGAACCACAATGCCTACACGGTCGTGGCCATCAAGGGACGCTCCTTCTGTGGCTCCGCCGCATCGCCTTCTTCACCATTGCGGAGAATGCCTTCAGCGTGGCGACTGTGAACAGCGTCGGTGACTTCGTCCTCTTCCTGGCGAAGTGCCTTGTGACTGCCTTGACTGGACTGGTGGGGGTGCTGCTGCTCAAGAACAACCCCGAGCTTCACCTGTATGCCATTCCTGCACTGGTCATGTGCGTCTTTGCCTTCTTTGTGGCGCACTGCGTGCTCTCTCTCTACGAGATGGTCATTGACACGCTGCTGCTCTGTTTCTGTGAGGACTTGGCTGCCCATCGCAGTAACCCAGAACACGAGTTTTATGCCCCAGAGGGCCTTAGGCAGTTCTTCTTGGCCGATTCGTCAGACGCTGCACTCCAGTCACTTGCAAAAGCATAGCCAGAATCCAGGGTAAAGAGGTCAACGATTCTACGAGCGAGGGATCTCTTCCAAAAGGGTTAGTCTGGAGCCGTTCACACAGGTCGAGTGGGTTTTACGTTCTGGTGTGCGTTTCCGCAGGCTGTTCACCGTTCTTTTCCTTTTTTGTCTAAAATAATGCATTTTGGTGAGGTTCTTACTTGTCTTCATAGCCTTGAGCACCATTATAGTATCACCACCTGGTGCCATATTTTAATCATCACATTTTCTTTTTGCATCATGCTCGGTCAAAACAGTTGTCATGTACTATCGGGAAAACATGAAATGCGAAGAGGGAGCACGCGCTCTCGGTACAGGCTGCGCCGCCTGGAAGTGAGCCTAGGGGCGAGGGTGTGTGGCCTACTCTAGTGTGTATACGCCCCTCGCTTCCCAAGCTTTGGCATTGCGCCTCTTGGTGCGCTGAAGGCTATCGCCGCTATTGTTGCTCGCTCGACGCGTGTGGCATGCAAGGAAGCTGCGCATGCGAAAAGGAGTTAACGCTGCGGGCACGCTGTGCCAGCGGGTACCCAAGCTGCTACTAGCTGCAAGCTTCCTCATGCTGCATGCACCAAGCGAGCGAAGATAGCGGTGATAGCTTTCGGTGCACCAAGGGGCGCAATACCGAGCTTGGGGAGGCGCCGAGGAGGGCCTATCCACATCGAAGTAGGCCACACACCCTTGCCCCTAGGCTCACTCCCAGGCGGCGCAGCCTGTACCGAGAGCCACGCGCTCCTCTCTTCGCATTCTATCTTTCCCTGATGGTACAAGAATGAGGCTGTTTTGTGAACATTACAAGTCACTCGAAACCTTTCACAGCATTTCAGTGCAGCAGTGTAGTGATCCTTGGAGCTCAAGGAGTGTGTAAACCCCACGCGCATGCATTCTCCCTCTCCAGAACTTTGAACAGCATGTTAAAACACATGCCAGAATACAGGCTGCCTGTGGGAGCGAGCTCGCCCATTCTGGCACGTTGGTGCCACTTTGCACCAACATGCAAATAAGTCATTAAGCCAGCTATCTTGAAGTTGGAAGCATTCTGACCTCCCTTGTTTATAACTGCATATGAAGCCTCCTTGGTAGAATGTTTAGTGGGATTATTCACATTCTATATCTTTTTATCTTTGCCATTCTTTTGCTGCCAAATTCTCAATCAAAGGCAAGCTTTAGAATGCTCTCCTTTTAGGTTTTTTTACTTGTCCACCACAATTTTCAGAATGCAGCTAAGATCTTTGCCGTCCTTACTAGAAACTTGGTGCGTTTCATGCATAACGTGTTGTCCTTTCTTACTCTTGAGCAACGAATGTATACACACAGGTTTGCTTTCCTGTACCTGTGTGTAACAATCCATGTTAAGAACTGGCCTAAAGTGCAGAAAAATTGCCTTTGTAAGAGGAAGTCATCATATTAGTGCTGGTTACCCAGAAACCTAAAAAGCTTCTGGTGGAAATATATCTTGAAAGAATTTTATGGATAACATTTTTCGAAGAATAATATTGCGAGCCTTGTGTTAACAATATTTAAACTGGCAAGAAATGTATAAGAAAATGCTGCAGATGACAATCGTGCTTACTTTGCACTTGTCAGTGTTATGCAGCCGGAGACTTGTGCTCACGAGATTTTACTTTGGACGGAACAGGGAAATAATTTATAGGTATATGCTACGTTTAATGCATAGTTCAGGGAGCCACCCTGGGTTGCATTGGACTTGCCCCTTGGAGCCTAGTAGCTGCTCCATCCTCACATGCCAAAAAATGTACTTAGTCATTTAGCCTAGCAGTCTCAAAGGACCAACCAAGTATAGTCTACACATGCTAGGACACATCCCATGCGACTTGAGATTATGCGTGGCATTTTGGACCAACATTTAATCATTGCACTCCATGTATGAAACTATATTTTGTATAATTGTCAATGAGGGTGAAGTATTACTTCTCCTCTCCACATGTCATTGTCAAGCACATGCACCAATCCTTTCCAGCACATTCCGTTTACCTTCTTGTCCCTTTTAGATATCGGTGTGATGGTGTCACCTAAGCTCAAGCATGGCTCCTAAGACAAATATTTACTACTCCTGTATGCAAGCGCATAGTGTTCTATACTGCACAAAACTATGGTCACAGTGAAGCTTGTTTTGGATATTATTCAAAAGTATTGTGTGGGGCTTTTACTGGCCCTTGGTTGTGAAGATTTCAGCTGTGTTCTAATCATGTGTCCCCAGGGGCGGACTTAGAGGGGGGTCCGGATGTCCTGACCCCCTCTTGATTTTTGCATGTGTAAAATTTAGGGCGTGAAACGAGGGAGAGGGGGGGGTTCCTAAACATATGGTATGCTGACCAACACCTGACCCCCCCCTCAGGAAATTCCTGCATCCGCCCCTGTGTGCCCCCCACACCGACTGGATTGTCAGTCTCGAGCCGAGGCACTGCCAGTGTCATTTGGAAGAATATTGAGCTGTTTCACGTATCATTCAAAGTCTGGAAGGAACTGTACTACTCTCATAAAGATTTTACTCCAACAAAGTGTGGAAGCGAGCGAGTTTATTCCCCAATTTGTTAAGCTTAAAAAATCTGAACGCGACAACTAAGAACAACTCTTCAGCCAACGGCGAAAGACAACTCTGCCCACTGCAACCTAAGAGGAGCATGGCAGAATCTTGGAGATAAGCATTGCTATACACGTGTGTGCAAGAAGTGAGGGTCCCACTAGTCCTGAGAGAACCTGTAGACTGCGCAGGTCCCGTCTTCCGAGGCCGTGACCACGCTCCGACCGTCGGGTGCCAGAGCAACGTCCAGTATCTCCGCACGGTGTCCTTCCCAGGAGTTGACGGCCTGCCCCGACCGAGTGTCCCAGGCACGGACCACGCTGTCCAGGCAGGCGGTGACCAGGCAGTGCGGTCCCTTCCACAGCAACTTGACCACACCGGCGGGATGCGGGCATCCCTGCTTCTGTACTAGGGTGCCGACGTCCCAGAGGCCCAGGTCCCCTCCCAGCATCCCGACGGCTAGCGTCTTGACGGTGGGGTCCAGTCCCACCGTTTCCACGGAGTTGGTGCCGTCACCTGAAGCATCGTTGTCGCAGCGCAGGCTCGCGAGCACCTTACCACTGCCGGCATTGATAAGCTTTACTCCTCCGTCCATCGATCCCGGAGACAACCAAGTCGGCCGAGCAGTCGAGACAAGTGACGGCCGCGCTATGGGCGTTGGCGCCGGTGACGGCGTGCGTGACGGCGCCTCCCTTGAGGTCCCACAAACGCACGGACCCGTCCTCGTACGCCGTGACAGCTCGCTTGCCGTCGGGCAGCATCTTGCCCGCCGAGCTGGAAGGCCCGAAACTCTGCAGTGTCTTGCAGTCTCCGCTGGGGACCTTCCACAGCCAGGCACTGCCGTCGGCCGTGCCCACGAGCAGCACGTTAGCGGCCTGGTGCCACTCGAGCCAGTTGAGGTCCGAGGTCTCGAACTCCCAGACGAGCTCCTTGGCGGCCACGCTCCAGACGCGTATGAGGCCGCTCATGTCGGCCGTCGCCACCAACGTGGAGTCGTAATTGAAGCCCACGCACGTGACCGAATCCTTGTGGCCCGTGCTCTGGAACAGTGTTTCGCCGGTCTGGAGGTTCCAGACGTAGCCTCGGTCGTCTTCGCCGCCGGAGACCACGTGCTTGCCGTCGGGCGAGACGGCGCAGGCGAAGACCGAGCCCGTGTGCTCCCGGAACGTGGTGGCGGCGTCATTTCGACTGGGTTCCGGGAAGGTGGCCTCACCTTCGACGTCGTGGTCGGCTTCGTCGCTGTCGCTGTCGCCGCTGCCTTCGTAGTACTCGATGATCTCGATGTCGTCATCCAGTTCGCCCGGGACGTCGTCGTCGTCGGAGCCGCTGTGGTCGTTGAGGTCGTCCATTCTGGGCGGCGTATCGCCGCGCATTCAACGTCCCGGTGCGAGAACGAAGGCCTTGGCCCGAGTGATTCGAGCTTGGATGAACAAGGTCCACGAGTTTATCGCAGGACAGTTGCCATGTGGAGCGTTGCTCGGGCGCGTAGACCCCCCGGTCGATTAGTTTCAGTCAGCCCTGGCTGGCGAGAAGTCTTTAACGCGATGTCCGACTAGTACGGACTTTAAGGTATTTCACGATTATAGATTTAAGGCATCAATCGACAACTACTATCGCCACAAGCGTAAGTACGTGCGCCATCGTGTGAAGAATTTGTTAATGACGTCATGGTGATTGCCAAAAGTCGTATCCATATCCAAATCAAGATCGAACAGGATCCAAACACGATCCAAATCCAGAGTCGAATCCGGCGGCCCACGATCGTCTGCATCATTGCGCGCACGCACGCACGAGGGAAGCTGGCGCCGCTGGATTTGATCAAATTTTGAAGGCACACACTAAAAGCAAAGGTGACGAAACTGTTAAATTTGCCGCGTTTCGCAAGCAACCCGCAAACAATCCTCCAAATGCTTGGGAAGCTCTCTGGGAGCTTTTCGAGGCGCCTCGCGGCCGCGCTGAAGGCCAGGCAAATTTCGAGCGCAGTTCCTCAGCCTGAAACCGAACGGTTCACGCACACCCCGGTTATGCTCACGGAAGTCATAGAAGCTCTCAACGTTCGGGACGGTCAGGTGAGTCGAATGCCCGTCTCGTCACCGAGTGTCTAATGAAGCTGCTTCTCTGCGTCCCCAACAAAGACGTTGATCGACTTCACCTTCGGTGCCGGGGGCCACAGCAAGGCCCTACTGAGTGCGGCGAAAGACGTCAAGGTATTCGGCGTGGACAGGGATCCAACAGCGTACAGGGCTGCCTGCTCGATCGCCACCCAATACCCGTACGTCTCGGTTTGTCTTTTCTGGTTCTTTTGATGTTGCCTCACCATCGTTCTTCTAGGTGCAAACAAAGAGCATTCTTGAAATGATACCAATATGTCATCGATGGTCGAAAATTGTGCATTGAGGAAAGTTGTTCTAGTCCTAGCCGCGTCCCACTGGAGCGACGGACAGCAACAAACGACAGCGACACACAACAATGAGCGACAAACAACGCTGACAGACAGGCTGTTTGTCGGAGTCTGCTGTCCCACCTGGAGGACACGACGCAAAACACGGGGACAATGAAACTTGTTTCCTAGTGGGACTGAAGTTGTAAACAAAACACTTCAAAATACACAGACAAACAGTCTGGCGACATGATCTTTGTGTTTCGCTCTTTGTGCAAAAAACACGCAGACAAACGCGATGAAAGTCAAGACGATTACTTTATTTCTTAATTAAAGCTTCCGCTAGTGTTCATTTGCTGTTGGCGACTTTCTGTAAACCGTCGTGACAATCGACACCAAACTTTTTCCGAACTAGAATTCCCAAATCATTCATTACTTGGGTCATTCGAGCTGAGGAGCGCCACGGAATTTCACACCAATTTTCAAGGATGAATTATATCCAAATGATTAAGGGCAGGCATTTTTTTGGGGACATAAGGCATCCCGATTATCACGGAACGGGATGACGAGTCTCTCGCCTGATGGAATGGCTTGCCAAAATGTCGCATCCTACTTCGTGGTGAGCAGTCTTACTTTGGTCAGTCCTCGAATGTCGGTGTATCCATCCTGATGGATGGGCGTAGACCTCGGCGTCTTGAAGCACCACCTCGCGCGCCAGGTTTTCGCGAGCAAAACCAGCCACAGCAAATTCCCTTTTGAAACACGACCGCCAGCAAGCAAGCCACGACCACTACGAGCAGTCGAGGGACGGGAACTGCAGGAACGATCAATGGCCGCCAAGGCCTTCTGCGAAGGTCGAGCGGCAGAGCGAGCCACGGGAGGAAGGGTGGGAAGAGATGCAGCGGAGGGTACAAGCGGGTAAGGAGACTAATTTTGTCTCCGAGAGATGTTCCTCAATGGGACTGCTTGCTCACGCTTGCTGCGGAAAAGATGATCTCGCAATATTTTGAAGACATTATTTTACCCTACCTCTATCTCAAACATCTCAAACTATGTTGTCGATAAAAATACTATTGCGGCACGGAGAAACAGATTTTATAATGAACCTGTCAATCGTCTCTCGTACCAATAAAAGGGAAAGAGGGAGTGTAGTTAGCTACGCTCCCCGCATGTTATGGGTGGGGTCTAGAGCTGGGGTTATCTCTACCGAAGTATGTGTCACACGCTGTAAAAATTGTTTTAGCGTGGAAAGGATTTCCTTTTTCAACAATGATGCATCCCATTTATACCCAGTAAAAAGCATTTTTGCAGTTTTGTGTTATTTTAGGTACCTAGATTTCCAAAGGAATGTGTGACAGAAAGCCACGAAAGCCGTTACGCAATGTCTAACATGTACTTGGGTGGACAATCTGTACAAAAGAGCGGTCAGTGGAGAAGAAAAAAGAAAGGAAATTCCCAAGTGTGCCCCAACAAGACTGGGAACCCACGACCCTACGGTTGTGAGCTTGACATTCATCCGCAGCACCAATTAGTGGGTAGACTCAAAAGCTAGCCGACTTTGCCTCTACCACGGCGGTTCTCTACTAACCATTGCAACGCAATTGCGTTTTGAATGGTTTATGGGAAGGTCAACGAAATTTGAGACGCGTAAGAAAGGACATAGCGCGGAATAAAATGAGGCGCCTCAAGAAGTAAGAAGAGAGAAAGGAGAATTGTTTTGAAGGTGCTCCAAACGCAGCCGACTGCCGCCGACGTGGTCCAACTCCCTGGACTACGAGTCCCTGGCCCGGATCCTGAAGGTGTACGGCGGAGGAGAAGAAGGCCAAGAAAGTGGCACAGGCTATCGTGGACTCCCGTTTCCGCGATGCGCTTCCATCCAGCACCACCTGTGGGAGCTGGCCCAGCTGGTGGAGACGGCCGCTCAGCGACGGGTGAGCACGTAGCACACTGGCTGGACGACCTTCTTTGGTGCGGTGGAGCGCACGAGAGGAACCACACCCGTCGGGAAGGGAACGCACGTATGATCGAGGCAGCGTGCGCCGTCGTTGGCTGAGGTTGGGGGAAAGTGCATGCGGAGCTCCATCTGGAGTGTCAACAAATGGCACGAAAATGAATCAAAACTATTTGCGCTGTTGAGGAAACGCACTTGCTGATAGCTTGTCCGCCTCCTGTTTCTTACGACGAACGCACCGGCACCGATCTGTCGGGTGACTGTGGTTAGCACATATACTATGAATCATCGTTTTCTCCGGCATTATTTCTTTTAAACCCTTGATGAAGCAGCACGAGAGGGAATTTTGCGACGTGTAGTTATAAAAGTATGATGCAACAAGTCATACAAAAAAGATCAATTGATATCAAAAAACACAAATTAAAAAAAATCAGCAGAACCCATCCTTTGGGAATGATTATCTACGTTAATGCGAATAGCATCAAACGGTGCGGAGTTATGCGCGTTCGTCAGGTGGCCGGCACACTCTGAGATACGCCAGCCCACTCTTGAGGCGATTCTAAATTTGTTGACACTTTCACAGCCCTGCGCACGATCTCCGCAGCCCAGCACGTGCGTTTGTGTCACTTAGGAAGGCGAGCAAAGCACGCGCCATACGCACAAACACTCAAAATGGTACCGACCAGACTTTCTGGCGTCTCAGCTAGTCTCAACCAACGGTACTCTAAACGGTTGTTTATATCTTTACCATAGGACGCGCTTTACAGCGCTGTCACAGCTACCGGTGCGCGCGCGTTCCATGCACGAGGGCTCATTCCGCTCTCGTGAGGCTGAGCACGGCCGCTACATCACCCTCTCCCGAGCGCGGGAGAGGGTGAGCTAGCGGCCGTGCTCAGCCTCACGAGAGCGGAATGAGCCCTCGTGCATGGAACGCGCGCACCGGTAGCTGTGACAGCGCTGTAAAGCGCGTCCTATAGTAAAGATATAAACAACCGTTTAAAGTGCGTTGAATGACTGCCTTCATGGCTCTGTGGTTAGCGCGTCTGCCTGCTGATCAAAGGGTCAACGGTTCGAATCCCAGCCGGCGCCGGTCTTTTTTATTTATTTATCGACCCGCGGCGTAAGAGGTTAGATAGCCAGATAGATACATAGATAGACGAAAAGTGCGTGAAGTATCCAAAGAATGCTATTCGCATTAAAAATACTTTTCAAATGCCTCTACTGGCAGAAACGCCAGCAAAAACGCTCTGTGACAATGTGTCTGAGTCTTATGATAGTTTTGTCGAGAAATGGACAACGCAAAGTGGGGTCGGTGCGGGTCAACTCTGTATTTTAAAGGGACCCTGCAAGGACTTCTTTTACTGGTTTTTAATTTGCACCGAACCTGAGTGCACTGAGACTTAAGGGCAACTCCGCTTCATTTTTGATATTTAGAAAACTATGCAGCCCTCTTCAGTATCATATGGGAAGACCCCATGTCAAATATTACGATCTAATTCCGTCTATATATTTAATAAACTGGCCAGCAAACTTTCAAACGAGCCAAGTCGCCGAAATCTGCCAACTCTAGCGTGCGACGTGAGCGCAATCGTCAGCGCAGTCAATGCGACGGAGTTGGAGCGGCCAACGTTGAACCACTACGTCAGAAGGCATGAACTACGTCATTCTCACGTTTTGTTTGTTTTACTTCTCGCAAGGCGAAATTGAACGATGACGTCATGAGTTTCTCTCCTCCCGGTGTTGGCTCTACGGCGTCCACGTGATCACCGTAACGCGCGGATGCGCTAGTTTGCCGCTGCCCTCGCGTTTATCGCATATCCGGTTTCTCCGCTCCCCCCTCTCCTCTTTCGTGTTCTCCCCTTCCCCCTCTCCCCCGGGCCATCACCGTCCAACGCCATGCGAAGCGACCTGCTTGCCGTCGCGTGTCCGTCCCTCGCCTCCCACGAACGTCCACGAGACCCCGCGGTTCGACGTGGCCGTGGCCATGACTCTGATGACACGGGGTCCAACGTCGCACAGACGCAGCCGAAGTTTCGGTTTCGGTGTCAGCTGATGTTTAAATTGAGATTATACAAATAATATTCCACATTTCGCGAATCCGAGGACGAAGAGCTGTTTGAAAGTAGTGCTTTGTGAAATGGAATCACATGTAAGCCTAAATTTTCCGGAATTGGGCGGTGATGCCCTTTAATAAAACTTTTTTTTTAAATTTTGCTTTATTTTTAAAAGTTATAGGCAAATTAAAATTACAAAAACAAGCAAAAAATAACCTCTTTCATGACGTCCTTGGTCGCTTGAGTGGCCGTGAACTAGAGGAGGGATAGTGAACTCGGCGAGCGCTCACGGCTGCCGCACTCCGTGTCGACAGCTCGAGGGGGCACCACTAAAGCATGTTCTGGATAGGCTGTGTGAAGCGGGCAGCCAGGGCAGCTCACATTGCATCTGCTGCACGATTAAACACTAATTCGGCATGACACTTCATTGGCCACAAACGACAGCAAACACGGGGTAAAGACCAGTTCAGAACGGGAGGCACTTCACGCTGCCATACCGCCAAAGGGCCAAACCGCAAGCCAAAGCTGCTCACCGAAGGCCTTGGAACGCTCGGCAACCGGTCGGATCCTCGACTGCAGCGCCGCCGCGTATATCCGGGACCTTTCTACGGTCGCCGCTCGTCGGTGCCTGATCCCACTACCCCTTTCTAGTATGCGCCGCCCTTTCCACCGCTTGGTGGCGGGTGTGTCGACGGGCCATTCCTTGTTTCCGTACTTTATAAACTGCATTTGTTTCTTTTCTGATCTAAACTGCTGAACAAAAACTACTTTTATAAAGAGTTGAAACGGCTCGCGCCACTTATTTTTTGTATTTCAACTAAAAAGAGGCTTTTAGCGGCTCTGACCAGTAGTAAGCCCAGGTCCAAAGACGTCACATTTCGCGTGCTTTCGGCACTGCGGGTCAGCCCCCATTTGTGGAGGGGGTTTGCGCATCATCCAGTTAAAATATGAAGCACTGATATTTAGTTACTCTCTCCGTGCCCGCTGGCTTGCCCGAACCCCAAGAGACGTGGAAACCGCATGAAAGGTAGACGCTTAAATATGATTGCAGGGCCCCTTTAAAATGGTGTTTTTACTGGCTCTATTAACTTTTGACAGTGTCAATCATTTCTCGTAGATAACATTTGATGTGGCAAGTAGCGCATGCACTTGAAGGGTGACCTTATAGATGGCGCCAGCATGCCAGTGTCCTAAGCAAAAGCTGGGCCTTTAGGTACTGTTCTCTCTCATTTGCACTAACTTCTTTTCATGAAGCGTTCCCCGTTGTTATCTTCCAATCCTGCTTCATCCATCCAGACTAAGAGAGTTCCCGTGGAACAACAATAAACTAAAAAAACTATCCGGTGTACGCAGTTCCTAAACAACCGCAGTTGGAGCACACGCAGTTGGAGGCACCTTTCGCTCACGTACCACGTTTTCATTGCTCTCGCCGAGGGCAGCCTGGGCGAGCGCCGAGACATGCTGGGACGCCCGACGCACCTGGCCACCAAGACCTTCATGGCGCTGCGCATCTTTGTCAACGACGAGCTCAACGAGCTGAACCACGCCCTGACCGTTGGGAGGCGCCTGCTGCGGCCCGGCGGCCGCCTGGCCGTGCTCTCCTTCCACTCGCTCGAGGACCGCCTGGTCAAGAGGCACTTCCAGGTGGGCTGCCTCCTCAAAACTGGTCCCACCATTTCTGCCCGACGACGCAGGCGCAAATATTGTTGTTAATCTTGGCTCCCAATTAAGACTGGACGCAAATATACAAGGATTAGCGTCCGCTCATGCACGAGTCATGGCCGTAGGGAGAGAAGGGCTTCTGGCCAGTGTCGTTTTCAGCTTTCAAATGCACAGTGCATTCTTTGCTCGCTTTTTGGAGCGACAAACATGCGCGTGCTAAGCCGTGCAATATTCTCGGTCCAGCACTTTGTAAACAAAAGGCTTCTGGCTGGTACAAAAGTCAGTATGCGTGTGTATAACGGGTGCTTTGCTCGCCTTTTGAACGAATGAACGAACGTGGGCTCGGCTGCGATTTTATAAACATTGGAACGGTGCATGCGGAGAGCAAGTCGTCTGCTTCTTGCTCAGGAGTTGCGGTGACGTCAGCAAGACGCTGAGCTCTGATTGACTTTGATTGAAAGGATAGTGGCTAGAGCTTGGCTATCTGCCATCATCGCCACCCCTGTGCAAGAAGACGATCTAGCGCTCCACAAAAGCCTTTGTCAGCGTCTGCTCACGCATGCTGCATTAAAAATTCGAAAGTGAAACAAAGCCCTCTGGCATCTTATCAAAATGCTAACAGTGCTTTCTTTCTATGATTCTTGTTTTCTTTCACACATTTATGGTTCATGTGCAACGTGAGCGAGCAATCTAATGTTTACAGACCCACAGCATGCAATCTCCACAGCTCGTGTGCGTACGTAGATTCGGAAATCGAGCAAAACATGTGCCATACCCGGATACCACTCAAATATACTGCTTTGCGCTTTTCCCTCGAGTAGGTTTCTACACCCAATCGATGGCTGGCGCAGAAGAGCTAAGCAACGTAACAACTTCGTTTCACGCATGAATATAAAGACAGCGAGGCTAAAATGCAAAGGTGAACGCTCGCTTACCGTACTTTACATTGTATCTTTATTGTCACATGACTCGCATTTTAAGAAACAGTTTCAAGATGTAGAAAAAAATTGGGTTGTGTGTATGTTTATACACCCTAGAACTTAGTCTGCCTCAATGGCCGACTTGTCTCCCAGCTGTAGATGAGAAATTTAGCCAGTGCAGTACAACCGCTGGCCTGGGGTCTCTAACGTGCACCACGCAGTAGTGTTACACGACCGCACTCGGGTACGAAGCTCATCCAGATCGAGACGGGCAGGGGTGGAGATTGAACCCAGGATCCCTGGGTTCTGCAGCGCGAGCTTTTGCTCCACATGCTCCGAGCTGGTGCGTGCTAGCCCACTCGGCCACCGTTCCCCTTCCAAGATGTAGACAAAAGCATAAAGCGGGCTCCTGGTGGCTAACCTTGACATGATGTTGGTGAGTTGGACAGTCGCGCATGCTCGCTTTCCACCAAGTCAGCTTCGCGCTGCTGGAGAAGCTTCTTTATTCGTAGCCAATACTGCAAGCGACCACTTTGATGAGCACTGATCATATTTTAGCGCGAGTGAGCATGAAATTGAAAAACGCGCTGAAAAAGATGACTGGTGTACCAGGAGGAGCACATTAAAATGTCACTGACATTTAATAATAATTTTTTTCTAAAGGTGCCTTAGAGCATAGATTCTAAAGTACTGAATTTGTTTATTACCATTATTATTATTATTATAGAAGAAAAATGTTTTGGCTTTCCGTAGAATAGCGTTTTTTGCTTTTGAGTACATTATATGCTGCATACTAATACCGCGGGAACATGCCGGTGATTTCCTTTTACACTCGTGTGTCTCGCATACGCATACTGCACGTCCTGGGGACCTTCGAAGCAGCGTTGTGCCAGAAGGGCAAGACTTTCGTCGAGCAGGTCTATGTTATGCCTGCACAGGACCCTGTGCTTCTAGGCTCCCTGGCCTTTCAAGCTTTGGGAGTCGTCATAGTTTGTTGACGGAGTGTCCAGCTCACAAATGCTGCTCCAAAGGGGTCTTTTCAATGGTCTCGGAGAACTCAAGGAGGAGTATGTCATCCGACCGTGTCCCGGGGCTCAACCGTTCTCACTCTGTATGCCGAGAAGAATCCCCGTACCGCTTCACGACGTGGCCCGAAAGGAGATGGAGAAGCCCGAGGGCAAGATCAGGAAGGTAGACAACCTCACTGACTGGTGTGCGGGTATCGTGATTGTCCCCATGGCTCCAAGAGACTACCACATTTGCGTTGATCTGACGCGTCTCGAGAAAGTCGCGCTTTGGGAATGGCATATCATGTCTTGGCCAAGCCAGAATCTTCTCAAAGGAAGCTGGATGCCGCCGCCAGCTTCCATCGAGTCGAGCCGTTGGGAGAAAGCCAGCTCACGACCTTCATCACGCCGTTCGGAATGTTCTGCTTCCGTCGTCTTCTGTTTGGGATCTGCTCTGCTCCGGGGTATTTCCAGCGGCAGATGAGCCGCCTCCTCGAGGGAAGGGATGGTGTCGTCAGTATAATAGAAGGCATCCTCGTCTCCAGGAGCACGCAAGTGGAACACGACAGACGTCTCAAGCAGGTGCTGCATTGTCACGAAGCGGCAGATGGGAAGCTCGACAAGACCAAGTGCGTGTTCTCCGCCGGACAAGTCAAGTTCTTGGGTGTCCTGGTCAGTGCTGCAGGCATCAGCCCAAATTTGAAGAAGACCCAAGCACTGGCGGACTTGAAGGTGCCGAGAGATGTCCGCGGAGTCTGAACATTGCTGGCGATGGCTAATCCTGTCGGACGCTTTTCCCTCGCTCCTGTTGGGTGTCATCGCACCGATCCAAGCGCTGCTCGAGAAATCAAGCGCGTGGTACTGAAGTGGCAGTCAACAGACCGCCTTCGAAAAGCAGAAAAGTGTGCTCAGCGCCAGTGTTTCGTCTCTTCTTGTCCTTGTTTTTTCGGCGCCTATCTTCGATCATGAACCAACTGGCCCAAATTGCCATCTTAATTCAGCTGGGAGGTCTGCATGGCGAAGTACGACCCTTCGTACCCCACCAGGGTGTCCGCTGACGCAAGCTTGTACGGCATGGGCGCAGTCTTGCTACAAGACCACCCAGCGGGAGAGATGCATGTTGTAGCGTGTGCGTCGAGTTCTCTCACGTCCACAGAGCAGAGATACAGCCAGACAGAAAAGGAAGGCTGCAACGTGGGCCGTTACCGGGATCACGTGGGTTTTTCGGAACGGCACAAGCCTACAACGAGGGAGAGCCTTGTCCATGAGAAACAATGGGGATAGGGAGAGCAGTGCCTGTTTTGTGGAGTGAGGTTTTGTGTTCGTACATGAGCATTTTTTGCCGGGAAGGAGCGCTAACAGCTGCCGCTGTACAACAAACTTTCACACGGGAATGACGGCCCCACTAAATATTTCGCACAAATAGTCCTTGTGCAACCAGTCAGTCTGCTGGTCGGGCAAGTTAATATAATTCTGAAAAAAATGTGCGAGTGGGCCTGCTCTGGTACAGTTAAATGGAGCTCCTTCTTTTAGTTCTTATTGAAACCTCCGAAAACAAACTTCAGCTCGATAACATTGGTAACTTGTTCTCGAACTGCTGACACCATCAATATACTGGAAAAGAAGACACGAGGAACGCCGAAAGATGGCGCTAATAATGGACGAGGTCTGTTGCATCTCTCGGCACGAGACTCGAGGCTCGATTATGGTGGACTAGCCCGGCGCAGCTCCATCTTATCGCAAGTGCGAGCGAAGCCGAACGCACGAGCGCAATGTTTGTATTGCCTGCACCGATATCGCACCAGCTGCCATTAGAATTCTAGAATGGCCTCGCTGGTGACCTTTTGAAGCGTGCTTTTTGTACCGCCGAATTTCCTTTTGCTTGTCACCAACGAGTTGGGATGAGCACCAGCACGATGCAACGACGCTACTTGCAAGCCACAAAACGCGGCCGAACGTGCGTTTCCTTGCCTTTCGAGCTGTGACGGCAAATAGACATTCACGGTTGTCACGGGATCAATATCAATGCTGTACTTGGTGCACGAAAGGAATGCGAAAAACATTAAGGTGTTTCGACGCAGATGATGAATTGGAGACCTTCCAAAAGGGGGCTTCTGGTCGGTGCCATTTTCAGCTTTTGTGCGTTTGCTCGTTTTGTCCAAAGACAAACGTGCGCATGCTGGGCCGTGGATGTCGTAACATTGGAACGGTGTATAGACTGCGCTCTTGCCGAGATATGCCACTGCACGTGCTCTTTGTAAACGCGAGATGTTCCAGAAAATGGCCGAGATGTCGAGTGGGCGATACGAGCCAGCAAAGCCAAACCGGCATTGAGAGCTAAAGTCCCTTGACAAAATTTGCGACGTTGCGCGAACGTTCAAGACACACGCCACGAGCAAGTGCTGCACTGCTGTTTGCTTCCAAGGGTTGCACGAGACACGGGCATTGTGCATTGGCGCATTTGACGCTACATGCTCGCGAGACAAACACATCGGGCACTTTACCGAGAGCGTGTGACTTTTTAGGGGCGAAGCTCCTTAGGGGCTAGCCATTTCCGTATGTAGCTCCGGCGTCCGGTGCTCATGCTCCTGCTCGTGAGCTCACATGCTTCCGTGCTCACAAGCACGTAGCGCACCTGCTTGTGTAAAAAAAAAAAAATAATAAAAAAAAGATTGTTTGCGCAGTTGACAGGATTTGAACCTGTGCGGGGAGACCCCAATGGATTTCTAATCCATCGCCTTAACCACTCAGCCACGACTGCGGGACAGGTAGGGGGTTCTGAAATGTGGTAGTAACTCAAGAGCTGGGGATGTCATGGATGAAACGTTGCATGTAGCCGCTCAACGTCTATACAGGAGAGGGCGCTGCGGTCAAATGCGTATGTAATCGCGTTAAACTTTGCATGCGTTGGCTGAACGTTTATAGATGAGAGGGCGCTGCGGTCAAATGCTCAAATGCGTATATAACCACGTTCCATACCACGCATTATCTTTCTGACGTGGATAAAAACGAACGAAAGGCTCAGCATGCTGCGGCTCAGCGTCTACGCACACAAGCACCACCAGAGCTTCTCGCCAATCAACATCATTTACTACGTGGAGATGCGGTCAATTTTTTATTTGACTTGGGGGCTTGTGGAATACGAGGCCACATGGCACGTTCTTATTGCTGGAATGGTGGTATCGGCCACGGTCTGTTTGAAAGGCGGCGAGACTTTGCACGTTGCCATGGCATCACTAGGTCATACACCCGTTGCCTCTTCCATTTTTCTGTGCGGCACAGCCGACAGAAGTCACACGCGGACCATTGTCCGGCGAAACTGATCTCGGCGGTGTCAGGCAAACAACGTTCGAGAGAACAACAAATATTCCAACTCGTTTGGTGTTGCCATCTATCGAGCCAAAACCGTCCTGTCAACTCTATGATACCACTACATTTAGCTTTCAAACAAAAATAGGAGAAATCTCCAGTACGTACACCCAACCGTTTTGTCACAGTTATCTTCCGAGTCATTTTCATTTCAAAATTGCCTCAAAATGCAATCCAAACAGTCAAAATAATACTATATTTTTAGATTTAATTAAAAATGTTCGACGCGCTCGAGGAAAAATTTAAGAAGCGCACGACCTCCATTACGTCTTCGTAATGAACTTCCGAAAGAATCTATACTCCCGCGCATTCCCAAAACTCATAGAAAAATTTTCTCATAGAGTGCGGGTGAATCTCCCTTTATGGCTCATCTTAGCTTTCAGCACCGAATTAGTTTTCTCGTTGCGAAGGTTATAAGAGCGAAATCCAGAAATACGGGACCATAAATTATTTTATTTTTAAACGATCGAGGTCTGTTTGGTGGACTTGCGGTTTATGCCGAAAACAACTACAGTGCAATCCACTTATAACGATACCACATATAGCAATGTACCACTTATAGCAATCAGTTTTTAGAGTTTCTAGACTAGAAACGATCAGTTTCTAGTCCAGATATAACGATTGAATTTTCGGGTTTTCTCGACATTGTTATAAATGGATTGCACTGTACACTCGTTTTCACCTCAAGAAAAAGTATGTTTTGCGCATTGTTCATACGCCGCGCAAAGAGTTCTTAGAAGATTTGATTGTCGCAGGAAGAAGCGATGCTTTTGGCATTTGAAATGTCTATGTCTTGGTTACATGACAAATAAATAACCTAAAATTCACCTACATCTATCGTAATTCTTTACATAAAGGGGAAATTATAAATGCTCCGTGAAGAACCACACTTTTTTTACTACGGTTCTTGGGGTGAAAACGAGTATAGTTTGCATTGTTGTTCGCTTCCCGCGATAATGCCATACGTCGTCGTTTCTTCGTCTGGCTGCACGAGCCAGACGAAGAAACTAAAGTGGTCCCGGAGGGGCAACAAATGACATTGTATTGTCATTCGTTGACACTGTGACGTTGGTGGTGGAAATGCGGGCGGATGCGAGGGTTGCCATCACATCCTGGTTGTGTCTGCCTTGGTTTCGAAGGACTGTCAGAGAACAACTCGCAGCAGAGGGTGTCTGCCAAGCCCAGCACGTGCCCCTCGTACCAGGTCTGCGGGTGCACATCAAATTGTTAAGGACGCCCCAGTCTTTCTGGACGCATTTCTCGAACTCAACCGTGCCCGTGTTTTCTGCAGGGCATCGACCTGGAGCGAGCCCGTGAGCGGCTCCATTGCCCAGAGAGTACCGCATACGCTGCGACGTGGCACGGCCGCGAGGGAGATGGAGGTGGCCAGGAGGCGCCTCTGGGAACCCATCGGGACGTTGGGCTTGCCCAGCGCCCAGGAAGTGGAGCGGAATCCCCCGGAGCCGCTCGGCCAAGCTCAGAGTTGCCGCCAAGCTCCCTTGAGCCGGGCCCTCGGCAAAAGCAGGAGCCCCGGGGCTCCGATTACGGTCGAGCCGAGAGTGTTCTCGGCTGTTGATTGGAAGTGCCTAATCGACCGATCGGATATTAGGTCTGTTCGATTCGGCCAGAAAGTTCTGAACGAGTTCTGTCCGAGTTCAGACGAGTGCAGGAGTCGTGCAGCGGCGGCGCAGAACCAGGGCAGCCGCCGCGCTGGGACTGGCGCTGTGATCGGCTTTTCGAGCGGAAGCGCTGGGTGTCGTCTGCATCTGTTGGCTCTTGTTTCTCCACACCATGTTGTACGCTACATTTAATTAGTCGCGGTTTGGTGAGACCATTCGTGTTTCCTTAGTTTTAAAGGGCAACTCCGCTCAATACCGAAGATTTCAGGATAATGAGTGATTTCGAATCAAAAAGCCCTACTAAAAGACACTACGTTATTTGCTTCGCGAAAAATGGGATATATATTTTTAAATCTAATTTTAAACACGAGCGGAAATCGAAACCGAAACTTCGGCGCCGTCCGGCAACATTGGCCTCGGGCCGCCAAGTACATGGCCATCACGTGGTACGAGATGTCACGTGATCCTCGGCCGAACGACGGGCGGGTTGGGGGCGGGCGTGTGGCAGGCGCGAGTGTCGTCTGCTCTGCACCGCACTCTTCGCCACGTTTTGGTGTCTACGGCGTTCGACGTCTGCACAACTGCGGCATAAGTCTGCGCACGTGGTGTCCATAGTGTGGACGAAACTCCGAGAGACAATAATCACAAACGGTGAGACGACGACAGTGGTTGTGACGCGAAAGACAGCGGTAACGGCGGGACCACGGCGGGCGGCCGGTCTGCTCCCAAAAGCGAACTGCGCAGGCGCGTACGCCAATCACGTGGACACCGCTGAGCGCAGAGAGGCAACGTTGCTGACGTCATGCGCTTCGCTCGATCGGAGAAGTAAAAACAAGCAAAAGGGGGCCACGGAGATGACGTTTAGCTCAATGTTGGCTCCGCCCATGCCGTAGCCTTGACTGCGCTGTTGGTTGCGCCTGAATTCGCCCGCTCGAGTCAGCCGATTTCGGCAACTTGGCGAGTTGCAAAGTTTGCCGGACCGTTTAAGAAACATTTAGACAGAACTGCGTCGTAATATTTGGCGTCTGGTCTTCCTAGGCGATGCTGAAGAGGACTGCATTGTTTTTTCAAAACCAAAAATGAAGCGGAGTTGCCCTTTAAAGTATAATAACAGACTGTTGTCTGTGAATATTTTTTGTCTCGAAGTGTACAAAAAACGTTTTCTGCACGAAATGTGTTTCTGTCTGCATTTTTAACGGCCGTTCGGTTCCTCTCATTTCCATAAGCGTTGGTGTCCTTCACATTCATTTAGCAATAGTAGGTTTATTCCAAGTCTCTCGAAGTTTCGCATTTCGACGATAGGTTCGCGGCATCAGGATGATTTTGCTTCGGTAGTCACTGGCAGCAGCGCGCGGTCGGTAGCGGTCACCTCGAAGACGAAGGCCTGACGATAGCATTTTAGCCAATACAGTTATCGACCATAACTTTGGCGTCAAGCGGAAGTGTTTATTCTGATTCTCAAGAAAAACTGCGTGGAACTACCAAGCCAATGCCGATTCTCGGCGTTTTTCCAGGCCCGTTAGTGGGCGTCCACAGATACCTGCGGATAAAGCATGCAGTTTTATGCTCAGCTACGGGGCTTGTGAGGGCCAATGTACTAAATCCCAGACCTCTGCAATGTATTGGAGTCGTCAGTATGCATCCAAGAGCAACTGAAGGCGGTGACTATCAAGAGTGCAATACCTTCCCCGTGTCTGTAGGGAGAAACAATTTACGTGAGCCAATATTTCAACACTTACCACAGGGAGCCAAACCTACACGAGCAGGTGCCTAAAACGCTTCCAGAATATCATAATCAATCAAATTCCTGCCCTCGGTTATGATCTCAATTCCGCGTCCACCGCAAGTATGTTATTATCATAAACGAGAGGAAATGCAACCTCCGTATCGGCGTTATTGTTAAACATCGCAGACATTTGAGCAAGAGCTGCGAAAAATGGCACCGCGAGCAGAGACGGACGAGGAGTGTCGTCTGCTATCGCCGTCTGCTCTTGTCTGCTTTTGCACAGACGCTGAACTGACTCCGGAGCCGGTGCAAGATTTTGAGGAATTGGGTCTGAACTCGTTTAGAACTGGGATGAAACGAACGCGCCAATGCAGCGGCCGTGCAACTTCCGGTTGAATCGAATGCACCAGTTCCTGCACTGCTGAACTAGTTCAGCTAATTCAGGCGAATCGAACAGAGTTATTCTTTACCCATTTGCGAGTTCCCCATTGGCCAATGTACGTACGAGTGGCGAGGAGGTCTCGATGATTCTCGTGTTCTCGTCCTGAGTACTCTTTCATCCATCCATCTTGTGTACGGCGGAGGAACAACTTGAAATTTGCAAATAAAGCGCGAGCTGTCTATGGTTTCCAATGCTTAATAGAGGATGATCGCAATTGCGGCCTGCACCCGATGTCATTTTCGGTTTGCGGCTGACAATCTACTTTTTTTCTGGTCCGTTAGCGGAGCGACATGGGGTGTCTTCTTTGTTCGTCTCCTCCGCAAATGGCGCTTTGTAGCAGACAAACCGTCTAGGAACATCATTAGCTTTGCTCGCTCTGTGAGAGGCAAATTAGATCTCGCTCTCGCGGCGACCAAAGTCGGACCCAAGAAGCGCGTCAGAGCGCCGTCGCATGCTTCGCTCCATCACTACAATTGGCTTGCGGGGACTGCAGTTTTCACCCTTTGCTACGGTTGACTCTTGGTAATTCAAAGCCACTTTATTCAATATTTCGGTTAGTCCATAGCAAGTGCGCAGTCCCTATAATTACACACGCGAGTCTATGAAATAAAATGTGCGGTAATTCATACTTTAACCTCTGGGACTGGTTAATTTGAAGAATTTCTTTTGTGCTCAACAAGTTCCGCAACTTTAGGAGCATGAAAAAGCCTCGTGATTATGCTGACTAAGCTTAAATTGCACCCGTGCAGCGAAAAGGAACGCGTGTTGAACACAAGCCGCCAGGCGGCTGACGCAATTAAGCTGCCAGTCCACACCGAGCCAATCCAGTATGGCTGCAGACGCGCGCATCGTGGCGTCGCTCCCACGAACGTTACGGAAGCGAAATCGGCCGTGCAGTGCATATGGCCACCAAAGCTTGGTTTGAGGCATTACCCAGTCCTACGAGATGTTTTGTCCATCGAATATATTGATGTCAACAAACAGGTCTGTAGTCCGCTTTTGCACATTGACATTTTTCAAGCCGTTAGTCCAAAGAACGATCACGTTGCTTTCTGTGCCAAGTGGCAGAGTTTAAACAGCTTGTGCCATTATGGAGTACAGTTCTGTGGGTTTTGGGTAAAGAAACTACCGAAGGCACCCTGAAAAAGGTTAGAAATTTCCAGAGCCTAGTTATACTGCACATCTTCGTTGGCGGAAAACTATGCGTCTCCGTTAGCAAGTGCAAGCAGACAACAACTTCTCCCGGAGTAAAACAAAACGGTCTGAGTGTTTTTTTGTTTTTTAATTTGAAGTATGTTATTTTGAAGCATTTTACTGTCCCTGTGAGCTTCGAATTATAGAAAGTCGACTGATGCGGAGATGGAGTATGTAGTGATCTTGTTTGTAACTCTTTGATCGGTTGTAGCTTTTATTTAAAGGGGTCATGAAACGCTTTTCCAACTTTTTCCTGTTTAGCTTTCCTCCTCAACTCATAAATCGCGCATTCAACCAAACAGTTCAAGAAGACAAAAAGTGGGGAGGCCCCTCTTGCTCGGAATCTGGTTTGTGTACCCGGACAGAGCCATTGTCCCCCTAGGAGATTAGCCGGTCGCTCAAAATTCAGACAAAAGTTGCTTTCCCCAACCCGTTCACCCTGAAGCTGACAGTGCTGTGGAAGCTACGTGCTCGTTGGGCCAGCCACACTTGCCACGTGATCACGCTCCTTCGCGCGTACCCACGTGCAGAGAATGAGGTCAGGTGATGAAAGGGAGGCGGCTGATTGGTCCGGCAAGCGCGTAGCTTCCACCACAATGTCAGCTTAGGGGTGAAGGGAATAAGAGAGGTCCGGTATCGTGTGACGTGCGTTTGGACCCGATGACGCGCTTTTGGGACCGCGGATGTATCACAGTGAAAAGGCAGAGAGCTTACGAAGGGGAGGAGGTACGAAATAGTCCCCTGTGTTTTCAAATTTTCGCACTGAAAGTCAGGCTTTTGACTTTCTACCTTTTTCTTCTGGCCTACTGAACGATGTGTTATGAGCAAAATGACAATCTAAAATGATTTATCCCAACCCAAAATTCGTTTCATGGGCCCTTTAAGAAATCTGAAATTGATTTTGGTGTAGCCCACTCGGCGATAAACACTGGGCAGTAGCCAACTCTACCAAAAGCATAAAGGTTGTTTTCTGCAATGAAATGGATCGTATCTGGCCCGACCCTCGAGAGGTCATTTCTAGTTAAGCTACCTAAACCCCCCATAGCAACGCCACAAACCTGGTGATGACATACTCTATCGGCACTAGCGTATGCCACTGAACCAGGGCTGCCAACCCGAGAGAAATTTCCCAGTTTAAGGTAATATTTAGGTCTATGTGGGAAAAAGGAAAATCTTGCTAGTTCGAGGGAAATTTTGGGCACCTATATATCTAGAAATTTATAGGTCAATTATGATTTTTATTTTGAAATAACATTGCATTTCAGTGGCTTTGGCTACATTTTGGGTTATTCCCTTCATCCGTTTGGCGGCCTGTTGTGCGACCATCTGGCAGCAAGCACTGAGGAGCACTCGGAGAACTTTTTTCTTCAAAATCAGTTTTCATCGCCGCCGTGAAAACTATAAAGGAAGGGACTAGTCAACTCGAAGCTTCTGAGAGCGCCACTGTGCCTGCTAAGAAAAGTAAGCTTGAGTGCAACAAGAAATGCTTCGATGTCTGGAGATACAGACACCATACAAGATATAGGCTTACCATGGCTAATAATATTTTGTGAAGTGCCGTACACAAAATGGCGCCTACTATGTGTCGCGAAGTCCATGTGTTCGAGTTTGAGAACTCCAGCCTGTGTTACGGCATTTGTTTTGGACTGACTAAAAAAAGCGCTAAAGAAGTTATTAAAATAGTACCATGTTCTGATGACATGCATAACATCTAAGGCGAAAAGGGTTCCATTCGTCTGTTCGAATCTCCCGGTAACACTTCCCCTCGCCAGATTTGCTTTGACCCAGTGGCGTCACTAGGGTCAGCAGCATCCGAGGCGGTGGCACGTGGTGACACGCCCCCCCACCCCTTGCTTGCTGCCGCCTCCACCCCCCTCCCCCCCACCCCCCCCCTCTCGTGGCCTGCCGCGACACCCCCTGGAGCGCTGCACCTGGGGCGGTCCGCCCCTTCCGCACCCCCCTTGTGACGCCACTGCTTTGACCACACTTCCGGCCCAACGAACTCGGTTTTGCGAAACGTACGCAAGGCGTAAAGGTTACATAATATATCTGATTGCAAAAGTTGAAGTGATGCAGAAAACAATGAATATTAAGTAATATATAATTATTTGGGCAAGCAAGGTAAATTTTCGGCAGAAATAGGGAAATATTGGGCATCTGCAAAGGAAATTCTGACATTCCATGTTGGCAGCCCTGCACTGAACGTACAATACTTAATAAATTAATGTTGATGTCCAACTTTACAATTGCTAGATTGATCACGAAGTGCTAGGATAATTGAAATGTAACAGAGATAGCTAATGCTCGAAAAATACTTCCTTTAACTATGCATAATGACTAGTGTGCTCTTTCCAATTAGTCCGAGCTTTTCCAAAACCATGGATCGGAGCTTGCAATGGCGTACGTAGGTGTAGTTGGCGACCAGTGTAAACCCCTTGTTGTGAACCGCGACATGTCCGTTTGTGCGTCGGAATATTGGAAGGAGTAAACGGTCCGTTTCTGTTTTCGAAACACTTTTTATGACAGGAAGCTTCCATTTTCCAACGAGGGGCGCTGTTGGGCGTGCCGCAAGTTCCGGCGTCTATTACTCGGGTCACGGGCGGTAGAGCACGCTTTGCCGATGGCCGAGCACACATTCCGCGGCCTTCGACACTGGCCGCTGCGACGATTTGGTGGTTACTCGAGTGACTGCACCGACAACAAATGCGCGCGTGTTAGCTGGTTAGGTTATCGGTTACTTTGACAGCAGCTCTTGCGTGCGAAATTCTTAAGGCGTGCCTTGGAAGAAGCTCAGGCTCTACGCTACTCTCTAACAACACGGAGATGTCGCACACTCCGACTGGCGCTATGCGAGATGCAAATGAACCTGTTGCTGCCGATCGCGACTTCTCGTCCGCGACACCCGTCGTTCGTGTGCCCGAGGGTCGTCCCAGAATCAGACGTTCGTCCACGCATCGTGGTTGTGACCGTCAAGCAACGGGACTCTTGTTCGACGATAACCTTGTATTCCTTCTCGGTGCCGCTTTGATTGCGGAGGTCGCGGCATTTGTACATTTTTTTTTTGTACCAGGATGAGGGGCACCACGTCTGCGACGTATGGGCGCGGCAACAGGAAGAGCGACGGAAAATGCATTTACGAAGTCGACACCGATGCGGGTCCTTCCAGACTCGTCGCGCAGCTACCCGAGCCCTCTTGCGAGGGTCACGTGCTAACGAGACGGCAACGAGGTTGGCAGTGCCTGCCGGACAAATAGGACTGGTGTCGCTCGATCGGGACTCGCCGGTGCGTCGACGACTGAGTACAGTGAAACCCGTTTAGAACGAACCCATGTACAGCAAAATATTGTCGATATCGAACTCACGGAAAATTTAAATAAAAATGCATGTAAAAAGTATGTTTTATAACGAACAAGATATTGGCTATATCGGACCTTTTCCCCCCGGGATGATTTCCAAAAACGCAAAAACAATCGTCTTCTAGCATGTCCTGTCCCCCAAAAAAGAAGTAGAAAAGAAAGAAAATTCCAAAAGCTCAAGTTGCGAACAAAATTGAGCGAAGAGAAGCGACTCAGAAGGGGAGAAAGCTAAAAAATACTCTGCACGCACGCACGCACAGAAAAAAAATACTTTTCATCCCAAAGCGTTTGCCCACGAAGAGAAGCGATAAGCTATAGAAACAAACTGCGCATGCATGCAAAAAAACAAAAATCTTTTTAGCACTTTGTTACAAGGCGGAAGAGAAGAGATGAGAAAGAAAGAGAAGCTCTCACCTTACAACGAACTCATTGTGGAAAATTGTTGTAAAGGTTTTTTTGCTATATCGAACTTCTTGCTATATCAAACTGATCGTAGCGTTTCCTGCTGTTCGTTATAAACGTGTTTGACTGTAGCAAGCGTTTGGGCAACGCGGAGGTTGAGCACGGGCGGTGGCCGGGGGAACGAGGCCCTCCCCAAAATCCAGTCGACCCCATAAAATACATGCGCGTTAGCCCCCCTCCCCAGCTTCCCCGGTCGTGGACATTCCTGCTGCCTGGCCCGCACCCCCCAAAAATATTTTCGGCTAAGCCACCGAGCACAGGGTTTAAAATCCAAAACCTAAGATGGCAGTAGAAAGCATAGTTTTTCAACCGCACAGTCTTCTCTCCGCGGGCCTCGAGGAAAACATTTCCCGCTCGAGAACACTCGCCGAATATATCCGTCGTAAGGCCGCCGACCCACGGTTACTCGGTGCAGGCACACGCTAAGACGGGGCCTCGAGGTTGTGGCATTTCGCTCTCGACGACGAGAGCCAAGCGTCCAGACGTCGCCGCCCACTCGAAATGTGAACAGTCGCCAATTTTCTTTTTCTCGGAACTAAATGCTTGCACGAGCGTCGGCCTCGGGCGTTGAATCGCTCGCCGCTTCGGCACATTTGACTTGACCCGAGTGAATGCATTCCGTCCGGCTATCTACGTCGTCCGTTCCGTTGTGACGCCCGCAACGCCTCTCTGCCCGGTGTGTATGGCGTCCCGTTCCGCCCGCCCCATGCACCCAAAATGGTAACAAACGACGTCGGAAAAGCGGGAATGACGTCCCGGCAGTCGGTCGTACAAGTTGCGGCAAAAGCGGGAGCGAGCACTCGTGGAGTGTCCAGCCGGAAGAGCAACCTGCAGCAGAACGGGCGTTCGTCCACCAGGATCGCTGCCGTCAACAACGTGACCCTCGCAGGGCACAACGGAAACGGCGGGAGCACTTTTTCGGACGAGGTAGACGCGCCGTTTGGAGACGGGGCCAACGCCCTTCGAAGCAGGCGCCTCCACCTCGGACTCCACAACGTCCATTCGGCCACACGGCAGCTCAAGCCGCTGCACTTGGCACTCCCTCTTTCCGCGACACCGAGGTCATGAGCGGGTTCAGCGGGCGTCGTCCTTGCTGCCGGGCGGCTGCCGGTGGGTGGAGACGGCGCCACAGCGCTTGTCCCAGCACACGACGAGGCGCGCCATGGGACGCGCGTTGGGGTGTCCGTGGGGCCCCATGCGGGCACCCTGCTTCCAGCTGGAGCGGAAGGACGCCTGGCGGCGGCGGAGGCGGCCCCCGCCGTGGCGTCCGTCTTGGGCGGGAACCGGCCGTACAGGTACGTCAGCACCTGCGTTGCGCCGTTTTACGAACGATCGTTCCGCCTTTCGCATTCGGTTCTTTCGGTCGTCGATGCTCGCGCACTGCCCGTTTTCGACTTATATATTTATTTATCTATTTAGATTCTCTCGGAGCCCGGAGGCATTACGGAGGGGCAGAAGACAAATGATGGCATATAAACGAGTCTAGTGCAGCTCTCCACCTGGTTTTCATGGGCAGCGTCTGCATATATGGGGTGTTAAAAACCTAAGGGCTGACTCTAAGATCAGCCGTAGAAATCGGCGCCTGTCCGTACCAAGTTCATACTTTCACCATATGTCTCCTTTAGTGCGACATTTTACTTTGTGAAATTTCGAAGCGTAGCTCCCATCCCGCAAAAAACCACATAGACATTTTCCACGACGGACGCTGACGCAGGCAGCCGACGTTACTGCGCTTGTGGCACCAACTCTGAATAAGCGTGGCCAGCATAGAACGTCATTGGAGTGTAAACATTTTTGACAGAAGTCCGTCTGGTTGAATGGAACTATAGTAATTTAGTCACCTTTAGAGGGGCGGTGCAACGATTTTCTGACTTTAACCATGGGAAATAATCTGTAAAAAAAATTAAACAAGTGGAAGGTCAAAGTGCCTCTCAACTCTCACGCCGTCTTTGGAGTGACGTCTCGAGGGAAATGAGCTGGTTTTCCGTCTCTCTTCGGACACTGCTTCCTCCGCGATTGTCGACTTTTGAAGGCATCGCCGAAGGTCGCGGCGAGCGACAGACACGCGAGTGTAGCAGTGGAGGGGTCTTGTTGACTTCCGCGTGTCCCCTGAGACGTGTCACCGTAGTTTCCGTAACCGCCATGCGCGGCTGCAGATCGGCAAATAATACATTTTTTTCTTTGCAATTACGCGGCGGAAAAACAGTTTTTAGGGACGGCGCGTTTTTTGTCACTTGTGCCTAGATAAACAATACAGAAAAACAAACTGCAAATTCTTTCAAGATTAGAATGGTTGCGTTACCCCTTTAAAGGCCGACCCAGAGAATCGTCTTCTGCAGGGAAGAAAAGCGGTTCCCAGATCTCCATTCTCTCCCTGAAGGATCGGTCTCCCTCTTTCTCGAAAGGAGGAATTGAATTAGAGTTTTTTTTTCTTTTCTGGGTTTAAGATGAAACCAAGCATGTTTCGAAAAGCTTGGGACTAGTATTTCCTTTTTATTACTACACAACGTCTTTGCTTGCCCACCGCATCCATTGGAATATGGCACATGTGCCTGTTGTAACTCTCTCAACATCGTGCAGATATTATAAAAGAGAGCTAAAAATCTGCGAGGAAAGTCCACGAGTGTGTCCAACTTCAGAAGTGCAATGTTCTTTTGAACCCAGCCTGGCGTCCCGACCTTCTCCTCCCTGGCCACTCACCCCGAACATTGAGAATCCAAGCAGGGACGGCAAGAAGGCCAGGCCCTTGACAGAGAGGGTACCCCAGGTAGCGAGAGTTCATCAGGATGTCGTCTTCCATCAGGCTCTCGTTGGTGCGGGGGTTGAGCACGTTCTGCCGGTTCTCCAGCGTCCACAGTGTTCGGTTCCCTGAGAGGCAAGATGCTCTGTACTGGATCTTGTCCCCCATTGGCGGTGCTATGGCTGCAACTACCTATTGCTTCCCGATTATAAAATGCAGCCCCTTAATGGTCTCCTATCGAGAACGACAGAAGCGTTTTCTATAGGAGCAGACTCGTGGGAAAAGCATCTCGGCAGAATTGGCACACAAATCGGGCTGCTCCACGAATGCTCACCGGTAGCGAGCACCGCGTAGCTGGCCACGGTGCGCACTTTGTTGTCGGTCCCCGTGTACTGCCCGTAGTCAGGGGGATAGTAGAAGATCTGGTTTTTCCACATGTTGAGGTCCAGCAACATCACTATGATGATGATGCCGTAGTTGAACCACTTGCCTGCAGTCGGAAGAATATTTCAGCGGGGAAGTCCTCGTGATTGTTCGCCGCTACGCCGACGGGGCAGTGCAAGCTACCAGCTCGCCAGACAAATAGGTCGCCCGTCTTTCGTCGGCTGGCAACCTCCTCCGCATGTATGCGCGGAGAGCTCAATCACGTGGTGTGAGACCGACGGTTGTCCATCGAGTGCTTCCACTGCCCCGCCAGCTTAGTGGCGAACGAAGTGAAGTGGGAGTCGCCGTAGCTCACCGGTGATGTGGAACACTATCTCTGGCAAGTGAACATATTTCTGGAACATTCTGTACTTGAAGGAGGCCGCATGCATGCCTGGCAGTTTGATGTCCAAGTCACAGACGAAGTGTGGGAAGTCCCAGTCCTGTAAAACGATACACAGTCGTGCACAATCCATTGTACGACGTGTGACGGTGACTGAAGCCACCGAATAACGACGGGGTGCCGACATTCGTCCAACTACTAACGAATGAGGGTGCCAGCACGGAGCGTAAAACAACGTACAGCTATTGCACCGTGCAGCTTCTTGGTGCAACCACTTGGGCTTTATACATTACGCGACGCTTATCGCAAAAACATGGGTGCTTTTTTACATTTTGCTAAAACATGGTACTGACAAACGAGGGGTTGCCGCCTGAGTAGAAGCTCCGAATGACCACTTTTTCCTACACTGGTAGTTTAAACGTTGTCGGAGAGAAGGAGGAAAAGCCGCGATCGTGCTATCACTGTCGCACTCTGCACGTCCCGAGCCTCCGTCCATTCTAAAATGCCATTTTTGACAGAGTCGGTAGCATTGAGCATGAAAAGCTTTGCGTTTACAACTGGAACGAAGCCACATTTTTGCTCTTGGTACACATGCGAGCATATTTCAAGGGCAGACGAGTGTCTACAATAAACACCTGTGGACTTGGTTGCCATTAACCCGTCACCGAACCTGATTCCACCAAGTGCCATGCATTTGAGGATCTGTTAGCGAGCCTGGCGGTGCTCACCTGCATCACGATGAGCAGGTCCATGACGAGTATGAAGGAGGCGAGGAAGGCCCTCGAGAGCTCGGTGGTGGCCACAAACTCCCGGTTGAGGTAGTCCCAGGAGATGTGGTCGCTCACAATGAGGCTGATGACCACGGTGGACAGGATGACCGTGCCGGACCAGAAGACGATAATGCGCGTTCTGCCGTGGCTCTGCCAAAAGGCACGCAGCGACCTGGCCCAGCTGGGGTACAGCTGGTCTTGCAGCATCATGTCTGTCACCTGTGCCCGGCGGGAAAGTATGCTGCAGGATGCGTAGGTGGTTAGCTGGGACTCCGCTATTGCGGCTGCATGCTGGAAAACTGGTACACCCTTTCTTCGTGCCACATTTCTCCTTTTTTAAGGACTTAAAGCCTGTTCTACTGAGATTCTTATCTCGCGGGTCGGGACATCTGGTGCGTCTTATAATGGTTGCTTTGACAACATTGGTGGGACACAGCAGGGGTTCTCTCGAGCGATGCCTAGAATGATGGCAAAGCATTATTGCAATGAAGCGGTGCAGAGGCCTACAGGGATCGTGCTGAGACTGGAACACATTTGGACATTCCAGAAAGAACTCCTGAGAGCCCCGTGGTTACTCGAGTTGTAAGCCTATGGTCTATAGACCACACCGGCTATTTCAGAGCATACATACCATCGCACTCTTTGGCCGTCCTACCTCCCTACTAAATCCGTGCATTTCCTAGCCATTCGTCGACGTCTGGTTTTGTCGCGACCCAAAGAAATCCTAATTTCTGGGTTGATTATGGGGCGTGAAAGTTACCATCCAGGCGGTGAGGAAGTCGCCAAGCCAGGTTCCGCAGGCAGCAAACTTCATAAAGTTGGCGTTGGTGATTCCCATGAGGGCGTTGATCCGGAACAGTTCTGGCTCCGGGTAGGCACTCATCAGGAAGAAGTTGTACACCAGGGAGAACATATAGACAAAGATGACCATCGTCAGCAGCATGATCATCCAGGTGCCCTGTTCTTCGCGGAACATCTTGAGTCTGCACAGGTTTCCTGCATGGACGGATGGAGGCACGTTGCCATTCAGAATGAAATGATCCATAGATGGAAACCTGTATGGATACGGATATGGCCTGCCATTTACTGGAAACAACACGAAACAGACTAATGGGTCTCGCATCCAAAGTTTGCAGTGACAGTGCACCATATATCATGCAAGGACATTCCCAACGGCCGTTAGTGTGCCACAAATGTTTTTTTTTGGAACACTAGGTATGCTAGAGGATATCTCTTTACCAGTCATCACAAATTTCGGCTTCTGCAGTGGTGCCCCGCAAATCATCAGTCTCAATTGTTGAAATCAGCGAGGTTGTTGAACCCTACGCAACTTTCTGTGGAAAGCCGTACTGAAGGCATCTATAGAAAAGTAAACAGTACTTGAACATCAAGAAAGGCAGGATGGTGTGACAGTTTCCCTATCAGGTAAACTTATTTCCTCATAGGGAGACTACATAGGGAATATATGTCCTGACTAGGGAAAACTCTACATTTGATGGCAGGGAAATGAACCATACTGTAAATTCAGAAGCAAAGTGGGATAATACAAACATCTCCCTCGAGGAACCGACTTTTCCAGCATTCCTCGGCCCTTTTGCTATTATCGTCGGCAGTTCCATAGCGCCCCAAAGCACGGGAGTGGGCCCAACTCACGCAGCAGGAAGTGGTGTATGATGTACTTCCCGCAGACGAGCCCCCAGAAGAGCGCCACGAGCCAGAGGAGCACCTTGAGGCAGCGCCAGCCCCACTCGGGCGGATACTTGGTGCACATGAAGGAGAAGACGTTGCCAAACACGGGGATCTCGCTCTCGGTGCGGCTGTGCGAGATGGGGTCCTCCGCAAACACCAGGAAGTTGCAGAAGATGACAAAGTAAGAGACAAACAGCCGGGCGTATGGGTGCTGCAGGAAGTACCTGCGCAAAGGGGTAAAGGGTTGTGCCTTTTCAGTCGTAGTTCAAGCAGCAGAGTCTGCAGGCATACTCGTCATTGCCAGCTAACGTTTGGTAGGTCGTTATAGAGCCATTTCTGCTTGTCCTCAATGGAGGGCTATGGATGCCACAATTGTATGTTTTTGCAGAAGTTGAAACAGCCCTAGGTCCATTTCCAGTTCAAGTATAGGGCCACTCTGAACCAAAGAACTCGGTTGGGTGTTGTTTTTTATTTTAGTCAATTTTTCTTCACTTCTCTAAGCTCTCTCCATGCCTTTCCTTTCCTAATGCTACGTGCGGTTTATTTTCGTTAAAGTTACTGCGAAAGAATTTGCACAGATGTGGTACATGCGTTCGTGCAATGCCAGCTTCTTCATGTGCCTTCTGAAAGCCCGCCCTCCCTCGAGAAAGAAAATAAATGCTGCGAGGAGTTTGTACGCAAACGTGTGTCTGTATGTGCAGATGCGACCCCCTTTTCACTCCACACTTTACTCCGACCCTCTTAATTGCAATTCCTTCCTGCGCATCCAGCAAGCAGCCCGTGATATTCAGGACGTCCTCTGGGCTCTCCCACCCACCTGAAGTCCCTCTGTACGTAGAGGGAGAGCACGCTCTGGGTGTCCCCTCGAGGTGGAAGTGGTGGCTGTCCCCCGGCACGTCCGCCAGGCTCAGGTCGGCCGAGGACATGTGGACGAGGAGCGGCCGCGGCTGGGGCCCCAGGCTGGCCTTGCGGGCCCCGGCCAGGCTGCAGGGGACGCCGGGCTTGAGCCCAGCGAGAGGTCCCCGTGGCCGGGGCACAGGGACAGGGAGCTCCTGCGGCAGACGCCCTGGCTGTAAAGGGACGGGCCTCCTGTCTTTGCTGGCCTGGGGAGGGGGCTATTCCCGCCTACCCTCACGCTGTCCACAAACAAGCCCGCGTTGAAACCGGACTCGCGCGAGAGGGAGCGTCTGCGCACGCGCAGTACCGACAGCGCCGGCACTGCAGCGGCCCAATGTCGCTGCAGTGCCGGCGCTGTCGGTGTCAGGTCGGTTGCACTTTGATTTAATTGTTTCCCGACGGTGCTCGTCAATACCATTGCGATTGCTGTTGCGGAAAACAGAATGGAACCTTTCTTTAAGAAGATTACTGTACCAGGTAGTCTCGACAAATTGGAACGCGCCGGTAAGTTACAGGGATAAAAGCAAAGCGACATAAAGGACGGAGACGGGACAAAACGTCCTTTAGTTGGAAAGATTTGCCCTTTTTGTCGGTTCTTTTTATTTCTGCCACTGTACCGGTAATGGCTTGTATGCATCGTATATAATATGACGTATGAGAGGCGGCGTCACTCGGGTGGTGCATGCGAGATGCACGACATACTTTCCTGAAGGCAGGCACGTAGCCAGGATTTTGTTTCGGGGGGCCCGCCCATGACAAAATGCTGTATGAGGGGAGGGGGAGAGGAGGCCCCAGCAAAGTGGAAGATTTTGGGGGGGGAGCCCGAGCCCCATGGGCCCCCCCTGGCTACGTGCCTGCCTGAAGGTAGGATCAACCTGATAATGCTTCAAGCATAAAATGCAAGACGGTTAGTTATAGTTACCATAATACGGTTTAGGGGTGTCAAAGAATCTACTGTACTTGTTTTCACCCCAAGAACCATAGTAAAAAAAGTTTGGCTCATCGTGGACCATTAACGATTTCCCCCTTTATGTAGAGAATTAAGATATATATGTAGGCGCATTTTAGGTTAGATATATGTTATCAAGAAGTACACGCTTCAGACGTCAAAAGCATCGCCTCTGCCCCCGACAACCAAACATTGCGAGAACTACTTTGTACGGCGTATGGACATTGCGCAAAACTTCCTTCTTTCTTGAAGTGAAAATGAGTATAGGTCAGTCGCACTTTCTGCACGTCGGACAGGTTACTGCTTGAAATGGAGTTACCTGGCACTTTCGTCGATGTAACGGATGTCATCCAGGTGTAGGTTGAGGTGGCTGTCCTCGCGGTATGTGAAGACAACCGGCCGCAGACGCCCCGAAGGGACGTCACTCAGAGTGGGCCGCGAGCAACTGCCCTCCTCAGATGTGGGCACCAACCTGCGGGACACAATCCGCCCAGAGGCATTTTTGGACATTGACACAGAATCGGTGTCTGTCGCAGAATGATTGTTCGAGGAACCCTAGTTTAGGTCAACGATAATAATCCCTTGAGAAGGGGGACAAACAGAAATCTCCAAACACAGCTAAGTGACTGGTGCACGACTGAAAAAATTCGCCTGGTCCTGGTATCGAACCAGGGACCTCTCCATTTCCAGTGGAGCGCTCTACCATCTGAGCTAACCAGGAGTTAGACGTCAGTAGAGCAAATGGGTTTTAACAGCTGCCACCAGTCTAACACCAATGGGGGTGAACGGCCTGCATGAGGTCTTCAGCAACAATTGGCAATGACCCCTCTCTCAAGTCTGTTAGGCAGTAATCGTTCCATTCTGAAACACAGACAAATCGCCAGTCTGTGGATCGTCTTGGAGGCCTCTAGGGCTATATTTCCAAGATGTCTGCCAGAGATCTTGCAGACACCCTATAGGGATGCCTACATGTCCAAGTAAAGATGTTTTCAAGATGAGTATCCTGTTTCGTGGCAATAGCTTGTTCTAGTGGTTTCGAGATGTCTCTAACTACTCGGAAGGTATGTGGCTGACACGTGTACCCTTTTGTGAGGCATCCGCAGTCTGAGCAGAGGCTGCCTTTTCCCAGCTGTGCCTCCAGGTGCTCGATGGCCCTCTGGGTAGCCGCTGCCCAGGCCCCATCCTGTTCCGCCTGGTCCGCTTTGGTCTCGTGGTCTGCAAGAAACGGCGGGCCAATGAGCGGAGTGGGGTGGCGGAACAACGGTCCGCACTTACCCTTGTCGCCCGCTCGATCCGAGGGACCATCGGAGTCCGATGCTGTCGGCGGTCTTTCCATCCTACACATTGCTTGAGGTGTTTTGGGCCTTTTGTTGTGCGTGGGAGGTTGTTCAGCTGGGGCTTATGCTGGCACTGTCACTGGCTCGGTTGGCTTTGGTTGCACGGTGCAGATACTGCATAGCCAGCTTCCTGCGTGGGTCAGAAATATTGGCCAGTGCTGTCTTTCCGGAGCTATGTGGGGGTCATAGCAACCGCTTCAGTAAAACAGCTCCGTGCATGTTTTTGTTTTGTTTTCTGGGCTGGGGCTTTGTATCTCATTTGAACTGATGAAATATGTGGCAGTCGAATCGTGCTGTTGGTTTTCGAGGTAACAAGCTGCAAGATTATTTTGTAAAGCTGTTCGCCAGTTGTGGTGAGATCATGATCTAACAAAAATGCTTTTTGACTTGAAATCAGGTGTGTGTGTTTTGCACTAAACTAAAAAAAAAAAAAGTTTTTTTTTTCGATTTTAAATTACTTTGTTTAATTTTAAAAGGATTACACCGTTACCCCCGCCGAACTTGTCCCTAAACTCTTCTGTGTCATGTCAGAAATTGATAAAAAAAGAAAAGGTATAACATTCGTTTGACCTCGTTTATGCATAAAATATGTATTTCTCAAAACTCGAAGGGTTGCGCCAGTCAAGGGAGATATTTGTTTCGTTTCACGCCGAAATTTTAAACGCGAACACGGACAGCGATAACTATGCTCCGAAGAGCGCACAGGAAGAAAAACTCACAGCGACGAGTTGCCCCTGGAAAGTTCTCTCGCCGGCAAAGCGCCATTGTAGTGCAGGAAAGTATGCTTCGTCGACTCGAAGGGGCAGAGTTCCTTGACATTTCGGGTCGTTTGCCTGACGGCACGAAGTGGTACGCCAGCACGATAAGATGTCGGCGATTGCAAATCAAGTCGTTTTCAGTTGCACCCGTTTAGCACCGAGGTGGGGAATTGTTTTGACCGTAATGATAAGCTCGACGGAGAACGCAGGTGGTGATAGAGCAGAGGCAATTATGTGTTGCCTCGGCTAACCTCGGCAATAAGGTGCCCGCCCCCCAAAGGTCGTAGTTCCGTCGTGATAATTAATGGTTAAAAAGAACGAATGATAGCGGTGTTTGCTTACTAAGCTAAGCTGCCGTGCTTCGTGTTAGTAATTAATACTCACGATTGTACGAAGTAAACAAAAATGACACGAAGGCGCAGGTGGACGGAAATACAATCTGCATGTTGCACACACTGGGGGCGTTCGCGAGGATTGCGGTTTCTAGCGAGAGATGGCGTTAGCTGTTTGCAGCCAGCGCAGCCAGCGCAGCCAGACTGATCCAGTATGTACCACTGATGGTGTTTACTAGTGATGGGCCGAACTTTTGCCGAATCGAAAGTTCGGCGCCGAATCTCGGGATTCGGCAAAGCCGAACTTTTGCCGAATTTTCCTAGAGATTCGGCAAAGATTCGGCAAAAATACATTGTTACCAGACTTAACGTTGAAATTTAGTTTTTTCTGGCGAAAAAAGGTTTTCTGTTGTTTTTCTTTACTTAAATGCAACATGTAATGCATATTGACACAGTTATATTACTAAGTAAGGTGATATTCTACAAGATAATTGTATCGGTGCGTTTTTGTGTGTTTACTGGCAATTTTAGAGTGACTTCTAGCAGAAGTGGCGTGACAACGAGGTTGGGTAGTAGCGGTGGCAGTCACGAATCGCGCTACGAGAGTTTCGGTTTTGATGCATCATCAGCGCAAGCCTGCATGTGTGTGTACAATGTTAAAATGAGGGCAATAACGCTGGGTCCTGACTCACCGTTCTGTGCGCAAAACCCGAATGCAACGGTTGCTGAGCCTTTACCAGAAAAGATAATATTATTATTGTATATATGCATGTTTTTCGATTTGAGTGACTTGACGTCAGCTTTGCATGAAAGTGTGCGTCCTATATTAGCAACGGTTCGTTTCTAACCTTTAAAATGGCAGTTTCTGGTGTTAGGATTCACACGAACGTTTAGGAAGATAGGATGTGCAACGTCGAGCATTATAGTTCCGTGTTTAGTTTTATGCAGATACAGAAAAATCGCGAAATAACGCTAGTTGAAAAAGCAATCTATCATTCAATCAATCTTTATTTGTACAAAATAGTAGAACACGGGAAGCGTGCGCGGCTGGCAGAAAGGTTACAACCCCGTACGCTGAGGCGCCTGCCAGCCAACTTTCCGTGAGTTAATGAATAGACGCAAAACACAACAGTTTTGACGTTTTAGATGCGGACGAACAAATAATACAGGAAGGACAAAATATGGCCATTGGACTCGCAAATTAAGGGCGGCCCACACACTCGCGCAGAGTGCGCAGCACAGCGGCACACACTACTTCTGAGCCGAAAACAGAATTGTTATAATTGCGAGGAGTGCTTTGTCAGCCGTGGCCGGGTGCTGACGTTCCGTTATTTAATAATGCGACGTTGATTTGAGAAAAAAATGAAATAACGTTTATTATTTCTGTGGTTAACTTCTGATTACATGGTGAGGTCCTTTTGCGTGCCGTTCGTGGCGTGCCTCGATCGTTCTCTTCGGAGCGGTTTCTTTCCACACAGACACGAGCGGTTTCTTGTTCCCAGTCTCGCTCTCGCGAAGCGTAAACAAGCTGGGCCCGCAACCCCGTGCCATAGCCCGTGCGCTCGCACCGCGCGCTCGCGAAAAGTCACGCATTGAGGTTCCATTACAGATCCCGCCGAGGCAAGACAAACAAGTAGACAAACGAGCTGGGCCAAGCTAACAGCTTAAAATAATTATCGGCCAATGTTTCAACTACCTCGTTGCATCACTGGAAATGTCAAATTAAAATCACGTCATCCAGAATGGACCGCATCATTTGTTATTTGCGCAGTGGACTGCGTAAATCACTGGTCGATTTTCTATTCTTGAGGCACAAAATAGTAAAGAGAACCACATTCGCTCACAAACAATAGTTACCGTGTTGCCTACTCACTCCACACCTCGCCGTAACCACTGATTGTACAGAACGAGCTTGAGTTGGTTGAATTACGCTGCACCACCGTGCACTGCACGATGGTAACCGCACGAGCCGCACGACTAAACACGGCGTCCATTTGCAATTCACGGCCCCTTTGGTCCCGTCGCGTTCTCGCGCGTGCGCAGACATTTGCCGAATTTTTGCCGAATCTTTGCCGAACTTTCCTTCAAAAGTTCGGCATTTGCCGAACTTTGCCGAATCAGAAGTTCGGCAGATTCGGTCCATCACTAGTGTTTACGATCTCTATTTGTAGAACCCTCTAGCTCCGGGTCGTAGCAGTCAGCGACTCTGCAAACCCTTCGGTGCTACACCTGGGGCCCTAAACTCGTCAAACAAAGAGTTGGGGGCGAGGTTAACGGAGCCCACCGGTTGGACCATTCCAACGATCACTTCCCGTTTTCGTCGCCGACGTCCGATCGGCGCGCTCCGCGAACTTTCGGCTCCAACTTTGTGTTTTGACGAGTTTAGCGGTTCTGGAATACGAAAGTTGGTGCGAACTTTCGTATTTTCTCCGTCTCGGGTTGTTTGAAGATGTTCAGCACTCCAAGATGTCCATGCCGCGCTGGTTCTCGGCTTATTATGGGTATGTTGCAGCCTGGAGTGCGTCTCCGACTGGTGTGTTTACGTGTTTACCGCGTCCAAAAAAGCGGTCCCTTGATTTACGCCTGATGACGTCATACAAGCGTCACGCTGTCGCCGGTCGCGATCCTGCGGTGTCCGAGCAGCACCGGCGGTTATGGCAGGCGCCTGTTCTGCTGCAGGTCGCTGTCCACCAGTGTGGCAGTCTACGGAAGCTTCGGCAGTAGCAGCAGTAGTAATAATAATAATAATAATAATAATAATCTTTATTTGCACAGTGAACGAGCTGCGTCCTGGAGGGCGTGCGAGGCGAAGCAGATAGGCGAGAGCCCGTACGCGAGTGCGTCTGCTGGCCGACCCCCAGGAAACAAGGAAAAAAAAAATAAACAAAAAAAGGGATAATTAATTTGTTAGGGCGACTAGATGATAGCTTAGGGTTGAGTGCGCCCCACCCTACGGTCAACCGCGGGCAGAACCACGGTCCACAGAACGAGGCTGCAGATGATCAGAGGCCACGCAGCAGATCACCCCGGCGCGAGCGCCAGCACACTGAGACGCTGGCACGGGTGCCGAGGCAGTGCACCACGCAGTCAACCGCCCCGCAGGCTGTCCATGCGATCCAAGCCTCCGGCCGCTGTCCACCGCACGCTACCCCCCCCCCCCCCCCCCGCGTCTTCCTCCTCCCTCCCTTTACTCTCCCGCGCGAGAAGCGAGTCAGTGGGCGGCGGTGTGGGTCAGTTCCGTCGGGTCCTCGAAAGCGCACGGCATAGAAGCGCAGTGCCTCTTCTGTCTTCAGGGATGGGGTCACGTAGATCCGAGGGGGCCGCCAGGAAAGCCTCAACCGCAGCTGGGAGGAGAGAATGGCCATGACGAACTGTGCGCGCTCGCAGCCGATCTGGCTGACCAGAGCGCTTGTTCATGCGGAGGACATTCTCCAGGTATGTGTTGCTCATTGAGCCATCCAGAAGGTGGCACAGGAGTCTGACACGTGCAATCACCCGCCGATGGTCAAGCGACTGCCAGTTCAGTTGCCTCAGTCGGTCCTCATATGGCTGTGGGCTGAGGAGTGGCCACTGTAAGCGCGCCAATAGCGTCCTTGTTGCGCGACGCTGGACACCCTCTAGACGCTGCGTAAGGTGGGCTTGATGGGGACTCCAAATGGACGCGCAGTACTCGAGGCGTGGGAGCACCAGCGCTGTGTAGAGAGCCCGAAAAGATTCCGGGCCGCAGTGACGCGAGACCCTGGTGACGAACCCTAGGGTTCTGCGTGCCTTCGCCACAATGTTTGCTATGTGGACGGTGAAGTTAAGAGAGGGAGTGAATGTGACTCCTAGAATCCGGAGGTCCGTCGCCACCGACACCGGTGTTCCGGATATGGAGTAGCATGGGGGCTGCATCTTCTTTTGACTGCTGAAGCGCATAACGGCAGTTTTGGTGCGGCTGAGTCTAAGGTGGTTGGAGGTGGACCAGTCTACAATCTGTGTCAGGTGGTTCTGGAGGCGAGAGCTGGACGAGGGTGAATCCAGGCGGGCCAGAATGGTGGTGTCGTCCGCGTACTGGATCACGAGGGTATCCTCAGTCTTTGGCATATCGTTGACGTATATCGAGAAGAGGGTAGGTCCCAATACTGAGCCTTGCGGCACGCCCGAGGATACTGCAAAGTCATCAGATGAGGACCCGTGGAACACTACTCTATGTGAGCGCCCAATGAGGAAGTTGGCAATCCAGCGAAGAAGGGAGCCGCGCACACCCGCCCCTGCGAGCTTTTTGAGAAGAAGGAGGTGGTCAAGTGTGTCGAAGGCGTCGCTGTAGTCAAGTTGGACCAGGTCTGTGGGAGTGCGGTCGTCCAATGCGTCGCTGATGTGGTGTGTGATGGTGGCAAGGGCAGTTTCGCAGCTCCTGCCCGGCCTGAACCCGTGCTGCGAAGTGGAGAGGCTGTTGCTGCCAATTAGGTAGTCCAAGAGACACCTGTTAAGTAGCCTCTCAAAAGTCCTGCACAGTATCGACGTCACAGAAACTGGGCGGTACGAGGAAACGTCGTTCATAGGCTTCCCTTTTCCCTTGTGAATGGGCGTCACCAGGGCCCTCTTCCATGCGTCAGGAATGACAGCATTGTCCAGAAAGGACTGGAAGATAGTGAGTAGAGGGGAAGATACTCGCGGACCAAGCAGCTTCAGAAAAGCTGGAGGGAGGTTGTCGGGGCCTGGCGAAAGAGATGGCTTGATCTGGCTGAAGGCCTCATGGAGGTGGTCTAGCGACAGGCTGACGTCGGACATAGGCAAGTCGGGGCACGCCGTGCTCTCCTCTATGTCTTGCACCAGGGAGTTGATGCATGGGGGTGGTGGTCCGGCATTGAACACACTTGAGAAGTGCCGAGCAAATAATATCGCAACGTCACGTGGGGATGCGACATTACCATTGTTATTCAGGAAGCATGGCCTGCTACTACTGGTCTGCAGCCTGGTCATGTAGGACCAGAACTGCTTAGGGTCCTCTTTGGCCTTAAGGGCGATGTTGCGGGCGTAGTTCGTGTGTGCAGTGTAAATAGCGGACTTCAATGAACGCTGGAGGTCTTTTGCTGCCCGTAAGGTGTCTGCACACTGTAGTCGTGCCGCTTTTTTGAACAGCGCTCTTTTCCGACTGGCTGCTTTAATGATGTCGTGCGTGATCCATGGGGCCCTCTTCCGCCTTGTGGATCGAAGTGAGTGGGGGATGGACTCGTGCTGTATGGCAGAGGCGAAGTCGCACCACAGGTCAAAGTTCGAGAGGCAATCGCTACCCCCAGTTGTCATACACCAAGGTGCGAGATGGGCTAGCCTGGCGAGGTGTGAGTGATCCGTTTCGTGAAACCTCCATATGGTCCGAGCGAAGTGGCCCTTCCGGGGCAGGGAGGTCGCGAAGGCCACCTCCACGGCCATGTGGTCGCTTCCACTGAGGCCGGGGTAAACATCACAGGAGATGATCTTTGTGATGTCAGTTGTGAATACCAAGTCTAGATAGCTGTTCCGTGGCAAGTAAGTGGGACTGCGGCAGACCTGAAGAAGTCCAGCTGATGATGTTGCGTCTAGGAGTAGATCGTCGAGCGCATCGTGAGGAGACGGTTCGTCGTTGTTCCACCAATCGATATGGGCATTGAAATCCCCAATCAGCAGGACGTCGCGATATGGCTTTAGCAAGGCGCGAGTGAGCGAGTCGTCGAGTAGTTTGTAGGCAGAGTCACGCGTCGAGGGCGGACAGTACACGCACCCGACCAGGACAGTACCGTGAGGCAGAAGAAGCTCGAGGAAGATCGCCTCCAGGTCAGGGTGCTCGAGATCGTGTCTCCGGACCACCGAGAGTCCGGACGGGGCGGCGACCAGCACCCCTCCACCCCTGCCCTGTCTGTCTCTCCGATGAATGGTGTGCGACGTGCTTAGCAGCTCGCCGTCGTGCACGCTGGAGTCCAGCCAGGTCTCCGTTAGGAGAAGGATCGCGTTACTGGGCAGTGAGCTCGCGGTGGCGTGAAGATCTTGCATTTTGTTCTTGAGGCTGCGACAATTGGTATACCACAGGGTGAGCGCCTTGTTCGCGCCGTCCGCCCTTGGCGCGGAGCGGACCCCATCGTCCTTCCCGTGGGGCCGGGGGACGCCGCCGTCGTGGTGGTTGGCCGGAGAGCCGGTGATCAAGTCGTTTGGGGAGCTCGCGCCGATCCCGGTGTTCGTATGCGAAGCAGCAGGTTCGAAGATGTCATCCGAGAACCGGGGCAGCGAACAGACCAGGCACAGCCACGGGTCGCTGCAAGAGCCCAACCGGCGGTACTGCGATAGCGTCATGTGGACGCAACCGCGGTGAAACCACCCTTCGCAAGAGTCGCAGCAGAGCGCGGCCTGATTGTCGCGCACTCGCTTCGTGCAGCAGGCACAGGTAGGATGGTGGGGGCCGGGATTGGGCGCGACATCGCCCGAGAGAAGAAGGCACCAGATGAGGTGGTGCCGACGAGCGCCTGTGAGGGTTGCTGCGAGGGAGCGACGGCAGCGGCAACGACGGTGTCTCCGGGGAGCCGAAAGCGAGTCGGGCAAGCTAGGCCTCGCCGGCGTAGCCCCAACGGTCCAGCTGGAGAGGGACGGCGAAACTGGAGTCGAACCGAGGGGTGAGCCGCTGTGGGGATGGGCGTCGGCGTACTTGGGGTCATCATAACTCTCGGAGCCCGCACGGTTGTCGGTACGCAGCTTTAAGAGCATGAGGAAAAGCAGAAAGAAAGGGAGCCACGAAAACATGCGTGCGTCCGCCATTTCGCTCATCAATGAAGGAAGTCGGGACGGGGGACGGGGGGCAGCGCGAGGGAGTGAAACGAGACAAAAGGGTTTATACCGACAATGATGATGATAACAGTCGCTGCCCGGAACAGTGCAACACCCCTCGATTCTAGGTGGTGTTGACCAGTGTGACCCCGATTTCCAGCTTGCCGTGGCTTGCATGCGAAAGTGGCTAAAGCCTCGCACCCAGCGCTAGCCACCGCAGCACTGCTCCATGCGAGTCGTGCTTCGCAGCGTGACGCGCATTGTTGGGCGCGCATTGTATCGCATTACAATTGTTGAAGTGGACGATCTGGACCAAATCCGGGACATATAGCTATCCCGACAGGGACGATGCGGGACTCGGGACGCTCCAATGAAAAGCCGGGACAGTCCCGCAAAATCCGGGACGGTTGGTAACCCTATTCTGGCAGCCGGAATTCGGGACTCCTAAGGCCCCTGTATACGGAAAGGTAGCGCAATTCCTCCTCTCCCCTCGTTTTCCTCCTTTCCATCGACGGCAATCCTCCTCGCCCTATGTCCGCGCCACGCCCCCGCCGCCATGTCTGAGCTGGGCCCGCAACGCGCGCGACGGCGCGCGCCTGTGTGCTGGGCACAACCGGGTGCCTGGCCGTTCATGTTATTGGATACGGCGGACTAGATTTTTTTTTCTAATATAAAGAGAGTTTTGTTTTCTAACATGAAGAAACTAGCGTTTGTGCACCTTTATTGGAGTTATAAAGTTCGGGAAGACGTCTCTATCGGCAAATATAATAGCACGAGCAGAGTTGGAATCGCTCGGGCGTGAAGACAAGCTTTCTCCAATTCCGCTAAACGCAAACGATTAATAATAAAAAAAAAGCAGTTGAGTTTTTTTGAACATCGGCATGCACTGCAAAAATATATTTCGTTTACCCGTTTATTGCAGCAAAAGCTGAGAGCAGGCACACGATAGAATGCACCTCTCCCTGCGTCTAAATAGAGTTTCGTGGGCAAGGACTGCGTTGCTAGCGGGAGCTCGTGCCGTCGCTTTGAGCATGAATTGGGCACACGCCCGCAAGGCTCGCAATTTAACGTACGCTCTACTAAAACGGTTTAGTATCTTGAACGAAGTGCATTTGGAGAATCGGCATCGCTGGAGTTAGGCAAATAAATGACACAGCTATGCGTGTAAAACACTACCTTTCGGTAATTTTTAGTATCACCGATCGTTTTGTCAGTTCAGCAGCTTGGTTTACTTCATACATATTTTATAAGCGTCAAATACTACTTGCAACTGTGCACATGCGCGCGGAGGAATATGCGACGTCTGCTGTATACGCGCCTCGTGCATAAAACTACACGTCAAATAATCAAATACACTCACTTGTATCCCCTCCGTTAAAATGAAAAATAGCGTGTGCTCGGTTGCCTTGCCAGCCCGTTTCTCATTTATCACATATATTAGTGTTTTGACGTTCTCACGCGCAAGGTAGACCCTTGAGTTCACTCTCAAAGCGCATAAGCTTTGCCGCACACCCGCGGGCGTACCTTACTTTGTGAGTTACAAAACGAAGACAGAGGGATCCTTCAGCAAAGCCTTTTGAATACAAGAGCAATTTTTTTATTGTGAATAATTGATGTTTTAATAATCACAAAAGACAAATCACATACAAAGATGAAGACAAGAAAATATTTATTGCTACAAGGCAAAATATTGCACATTCGGAAGAGGTCGGTGTGAAAAAATGGAAGGATCTGCATATGGCTTGAGTTTCTTGAAACCAGTCTTTGCCAAGATCACTGGTACAAACTGATCGTTCGTGAAGTGATCCTGAAAAATAAATGCAGCATCGCATATCTTTAGTTGCCATTTGTGAAGTACCGATCGCGGAAATATGTTGCACAAACAAAATCGCGAGGTGCTCGATCGTTGGTGACTCTCCTTTCACTGACGCAAGATGCACGCGGTAACACTACAATCCTTTTTATTTTAGTGGCACCCTAGTCTCTCACGCATCGTTCTCAACTCGGCCGACTCAATGCAAGCGAGCTAAGAGTGAGCGAGTCAGTTTCTATGATCAAATACGCGCGAAAAGACGTGTCTAAGTCCTTCGTGCCGGTAATATAGTTCCGTGTTTGTCTCGTCTCATGATCGTACTACGCGATCTTCATTGGCGAGACCGAAAGAGACAGGTAATACGATTCAGAGTTTGACAGTGACTTACCTCGCAAAGTTTCCCTCGGAGGCACTCGAAACTTTTTCGACCGATCCGTCGGAGCCATTGTCTTCGCCGTTGAAGATTTTCCTTTCCCGTCGGGACGACAAAAAAGGTTCTTTCCTTTCGCAATGCTGTTTGTGCAATCTACAGCGCAGCATGATGGCATCGCGTTGCCGCCGAGGTTGTGGTAAAATATAAAAAAACCTACTGCCGGGCCGCGAACAACGGAGCCGCCGCTACGCCTGGCCCAGTGATGGCGTTGGTTTCGAGCAGACGACGAAATCGCGCGGGATCATGGGAAGACAACGGTCACGTGCCGCGCCAGATCCAATTGAAGCGAGGGGAAAGAGAACTTTTGAGAGGGAAAGGGCATCGGCGAGGAGAAATTTCTCTTTCCCATTTCAGACAATGGTTTGCGCATCTCTGTTACGTCACGGCGCGGTGGTGGCGCGTTGGTCGCACTTCCGGTCTCGGGGCTGCGGGCGGAAGGGGCCCCATGTGAGGCGTGTATTCCTGCGTTGTTTTGAATAATATTTATTTCGACCCATTGAGGATTGAGGTGTGCTAGAAAGGCCAGTGGCCCGTACCAAACGGCCTAGAACACCAGAATTACATTGAAAACATAACAATAAGAACATAACAGTAACAGTGAAAACATCACATTGAGCAAAGGTGCCGCGCGGCTTGGCGACAAAATGTTCTAATGCAGTCAGGGTCACTCAGGGAGTCGTCATCAAGGCTTCTCATGGAGCGTGGGAGTGATCGCCACAGGTGGATGACGCGCGGCAGAAATGACTGTCTGTGGCGCACGGTACGCGCCAGCATCGGTGCCAGATCACCACTGCGGGTACGAAGGACCCGAGAGGCTAATGGGTGAGGCGCACCGGACGGGTAGAGCACCGTCAACAAGAGCCGGAGGGAAGCTGCTTCTTGTCGTACAGAGAGGGGCCGCCAACGAACTGCCTGGAGTAGCTCTGATGTTCTCATGTCCCTGTACGCACAGGCAGTACGGTTAACCCTGCGTACCACTGCGAAAGCAGCTCGCCTCTGAACGCTCACCAGACGTACCAGTCTAGTGTCTTGGTGAGGGAACCAGATAGGAGCACAGTACTCCAGTTGCGGCCTGACAAGCGCCGTGTAGAGAGCACGCAAAGCGTCCGGTCCAGTGCCACGTGTGGCACGTTGCGAGAAGGCGAGCATTCGCCGTGCCCGGGCGATCACGGCGTTTACGTGTAGATCGAAACTCAGCCTGTGATCTATAGTAACCCCAAGAAGCACCGTCTGAGAGGTTCGCTCCAGCTGCTGGTTGGAGATTTCTAGAATGGGCTGAGCCATGTTTCTCCGAAGACTGCCCGTGATTAACATAGCAGCACACTTTTTTACATTCAGGGGGAGCCGGTTTTGCATAGACCATCTGTCAATTTTGTTGATGTCTTCCTGGAGGTGCCTGTAAGAATTCGAATCTTGAATGGGGTGGATAAGGGTTAGATCATCAGCATAAAGAACAGGTGTAGACTTAAGGTGAGTGGTGACATCATTGATAAACATGTTAAAGAGCACTGGTCCCAAAACGGAGCCTTGGGGGACACCAGAACTGACAGGTGTCAGGGCGGAGCAGCTACCATGGAAAACAACCCTTTGCTGACGTGTAGTGACAAAATCGGTCATCCACCGGAGCAGATTCCCTGAGATTCCAAACTTGCGGAGTTTCTCGACAAGCAGTGCATGGTCGACCCTGTCAAAGGCTTGGCGAAAGTCTAGTTGAACAAGTTCGCATGGTGTCCTGCCGTCCAGGTGCTCACTGAGTGTGTGTATAGTAAGAGCGAGCGCCGATTCACAGCTTCGCCCTGGTCTAAATCCGTACTGGTGAGGAGAGAGGAGATGGTTAGATTCGAGATGTTTAGTCAGTTGTTCTGAAAGGGCACGCTCCATTGTGCGGCAAACAACAGAAGTGATGGAAATGGGGCGGTAAGAAGAAAGATCATCAGAACGAGCACTACCTCCCTTGAAAAGAGGTGTCACGAACGCCGCCTTCCAGAGAGAAGGACTGCAGCCAAGGGTGAGAAGTTTGTTGAACATGACGGTGAGAATGGGAGAGATCTGTGAAGCTGACACTTTCAGGAAGGCCGGGTGGACCCCATCAGGGCCGGCCGATTGATATGCATTAAGGCGCTGAAGGGCAGCGAGTGTGTCCTCAAGACTTATGGCCGTTACAGACAGCATGGGGGCGGTGCGTGCAGGTGAAGAGGGGGCTGCTGCTGTTGGAGGAGGTGGAGGATGAGCGTCCTGCATTTGCGTAAAGTGAATGCTGAACAGGTTCGCGATGGTTTTTGGGTCCGTTATGCTTCTGCCTTCAGAAATGAACTGAGGGGATGGTGTTGACTGTCGTTGGCTGTTCACGTATGCCCAAAACAGTTTCGGGCACTGGGACGCTTTGCGGGCAACGGACTGCACATAAGAGGCATGAGAAGTGTGGATCAGGCGTTTCAAATGCCGCTGAAGGGATCTTGCTTTAAGGAGATCACTGGAGTCTCCACTGTGTTTGGCTTTCTTGAACAGTTTGCTTTTGTGACGAGAAAGCTTAATTATCTCCCGTGTAATCCAAGGATGGCGTGGCGACGAAGAAAGTCGTGTAGGAACACACTCCTTCATGATAGCACTTGTGAAGTCGAGCCAAGCGCCATACATGTCATCCGGAGACTCTTCTGACAGCACCATGGTCCACGGTGCAAGATGCACAAGCTGCTGGAGGTGTGCAATGTCCATTTTGCTGAACACTTGAACGAGTTTTGCAAAGCGGCCATATTTTGGCAAGCGGTGCGCAGCTTCTATGATGATGGCTGAATGATCAGATCCAGGTAGGCTGCACGTCAGCTCACAACACGTCACGAGTGATGGGTTCAAGGTGAAGGCCAAGTCCAGGAAAGCCTTTCGTTGTGCTCTGGAGGTGTAGGAGGCCTCCCCAACAAGCTGAGTAAAGCCAGAGCTCTGCATGGTGTCCAGTAAACAGTCATCAAGGGAGTCGGATGGTGTCGGAGCCTGAGTGTTCGACCAGTCAATATGCGCATTGAAGTCCCCTAAGATGTAGATGTTGGAGTACGGTTTAGTGCCTATTTTCCCCAGTGCTGTGTTTAGAAGAGCATATGATTCACTGCGAAGCGAAGGCGGGCAGTAAACGCAGCCTATCAGCGCAGTTCCCTTCTTGAATGTCGCCTCGACAAAGATGGCCTCGAGACCTGGGACCTCCATGTCTGTTCGCCTACGGGAGGCGACGTGAGAGGGAACCGCAATCAGGACCCCCCGCCATGAGAGCCACGATCATGACGATGAAGGATGTGGCTTGCACCACCAACAACTTGGCTGTCGTAGAGCGATTGATCTAGCCACGTTTCACACACAGCAAATATATGCACCGGGTGAGCTTGGAGGACGGCGTGGAAATCCGGAAGTTTGTTTTTTAAAGAGCGCACATTCGAAAACCAGAGAGTGAGCGTGGAGGGGGAACGGGTTCAGCGACACTTGCCACGGGTTGAGGCGAAGACGCGCGCTCGCCTGCCTCGAAGAGGTCGTCGGCGAAGGGCGGGAGCGAGCACCGGTAACAATACCAAGAGTCACGGGAGCGGCCGAGCTTGCGGTAGTCAGCGAGCGTCATGGAGATACAGCAGCGGTGGCACCACCGCAATACGTAACTGAACGTAAAGGC
>JAZHYW010059113.1:0-20000 GCA_037355805.1 Ixodes ricinus | reverse complement strand
ACTGTGTGTAGAAGCCTTGACGTTTCTCTTATTTCCCTCGATGAGAGCAGAAATAATCCTATGCTCCAGACGTCATATATAGTTAGCGTCTGGCCAATCGTAGAAGGCCAATCACAGCGGCGCTTCTGGTCGCGCAAGTCGCCAATAGACCAATCTCATTAAGCGTTCGGCGCATACGTGATGCTGCCATAACTTCAGTTCACAGGAGGCGAACGGCCGTGCATGCGAGGGCTTATGCGGTCTCGTGCTCCACACGCGCACGGATCCAGCGGGATAGCCGCACGTGCCCAAAAACTAAGGTTCCCTGGTGAGATCGGCCTCTAGCACTATATACACGTTTTGCAGCAGCTGTGCGTGGGCGTCGCCATAACCGACGTTCAATTTTCCTTTCCTCTTATTTATTACGTTTACTTCACTTCATTAGTTTGCCACCTCGGGGCAGGTTATTGCCATATTAGTCTCTACCGTGTCCCTCTCGCCAGCAATGGCCTTTGTGGCAGGTTGTCAACGCCCGCTTCAGTAGCTCGGCATCAAATAAGACAAACCGCCCCCCCCCCCCGGGTCCTGAATTTCTCCGTGCGACCCGCGTCGTCTCCACTTTGGGTCGATTTGGCTGGCCGCTGCAAAAGGTTGCCGCCCCCGGCCCTAGGGGATCCAAACGGTGTGTCCTGTCTCCAGCAGACTTACCAAACGATGCGGAAGCTGAGACGCGGTTGCCCAGAGAATCAACAGCACCTGTCGGGAGATAAACAACCAGGTTAGACATTAACTATAATAGTGATAATGCGATTAAATGCGAAGGTGCAAGCGAGCTGGACAAGAATGACGCAAATTATCCCCGGAGAAGGGGATTATTTTGGAGGTGTGTTTGGAGATTTGTGTGCCTTTTTGCCCCCCTTGTTCCCCTTTCTCGAGGGATTATTTTCCTCGCAACTGTATTGGCACAAGAAACACAGTGCCGAGTAATTCGTTTTATGCAACACCCCGGGAAAAACAGAACAGGTCTGGGTGATATCGCTATCTACAGGAGCCCAACACACAGCAAATTATATCTAAATTATTTCGCGAATCATTCAAATTCGACCGCAGAAATGTACAAAAAAAAAAACAAATCATTCCAGAAAATTTAGGTTTTACACTTATAAGTGGTCATTTTATAGATGAATCTGCACAACACCATTTTAAACTCATATATACGCGCACGTGGAATATGGAGGAATATATCTCGAAAGGAAACATCGAGAGCATTAAGCTGTTCGGTGTCAAGCTCGCTTTATCCTTAACCCCTCCTTAGGGACTGAAGAGTAAAGTATAGTTAATCACGCCGTACAGCTGCCGATTGTTTTTAGATATTCACACCAAAGTAAACACACATTTCAAGCGACGCTTATTTTACGTATAAAAAACAAAAACAAAAAAAGCGGACTCGCTAGCCGCTCGTCGGATGCGTTTAACATGTTTAGCAGTCCTCTTAGGTCGCGCATAGAGCATTTATATGCGAATACACCCGGCAAACCTTGTCAATACTTCGTTTCAGCTGAAGTCCAGACGCGGCCGACGCTACGAGATAAAGGAACCAATCGCCGAGAGCTGAGAAGCGCAAGTTACTATACTCTGATGACAACTTTTCTTGGCAATGCTGCCAAAGCTACAGAGCCGGAGCACGCTGTTCTTCTTTACGCAGCTGAACACAGCTGAACACAGTCTTCTTACGCAGCTGAGACACATTAGTTTTCTAGTTACTAAAGGTTTTTTCGGTTCATGTCCGTCGCGGGTTTTCCGGTTTTCTAGCCATTTTCCCTCGCAAAGATGGTGTTTTAGATTATGCGATCTGGTAGTAGGTAACAAGAGGAAAAGGAGGTAGAGGAGCGCAGAACCACGAGATCATGAACGGCACGAGAGGGAACGATAAACTGACACCATCGAAACACACGGCCCGGGATCTCTTCCTTAACAGATGGAATCTGCTCTGAGCCCAGGTATGTCCACTCGAAACGGTTTCATAGACACTAACGAGCTGTATAGAGTGCTTGCCTTGAATGCCGACAACGAAACCAAACTGAAAACGAAACCAAAACTGACGTAATGAAAGCCCGGATGCTTGGCGGAGTCATACATGATCAGGAGCTCCGCCCCCCTAGCATTCCCTTCATTGCCAAGAAAGCTGGTCGTCGCCGAGTATAGAACCTTGTTGTTTAAGGGATTGGTTCAGCGATGACAGAACACGTACAGAAACATGACTATAACAATGACTGTGTGCTTTTGACGTTGCCCGATTGGTCCCATCAGCTCGTAGCATCGGCTACGTATGGACTTAAGCTGAAACGACATATGGAAAGGTGTTATATCAACTAAAAGCATGGTTTAGGAAACTAGACGGCATTAGGAATATCTGAAGCATTCTTAGAGGGAACATGGAACGGAGTCCATAATCTTTCTCAATCCTGATTGGAGCTTGACTGATCACGGAAAGGAGTGTTATCTAGGCGGCTACTGTCGCTATCGATTTGAGTAGTTAGATAAATATTGATCGAAACACTCAATTTAGAGGACAAGAAATACAGCACAAAGAACACTGCAACGTTTAAGGTAAGTATGCTTACTGAGAAGAAAGAAAAAATCCGAGAGCCACATTATTTACTAAGTTCACGTCATTATGATCATTGCACACTGTTCCTCTACCTGGTCATGAGGTCGCACCAGGTCACATTCTGACTACCGAAAGGAGAGTTAATGCTCAGACAAGCTAAACTTGGCTACAATCAAAACAAAAGCAAACCCGAGGCAAGGGAAACGAAAAACAGGACTAATATAACACCTGCAGTTAAAGGTTTTTTGTTTGATTGTTTTTGGTTTCCATTCTGATTTTGTAAGCAGCTGAACCAGCGCTGTTTATTAAACTGGGATGCGGGTAAGGTTGCCAGCGATAGGAGTAGATATCACATCGATCAATAAAGAGTTATGACGTCGCCAGGAAATGATAGATATTCCACAGAGCCGCGCGTCCATTATCTAAAAAAAAAAAATGAAAAGAATTCCTCGCAAGCTATTTGACCAATCTCGTGATGATGAACCTCTAAGCTCTTGTCGTTTCCGAAACTTAGTTACATTTTTTTCAGGCCTAGGATTCAGCGCTGAAGAGTGATTTTCGGTCTGATGTAGGCGAATATTGACGCTTGCAAAACTTAGCGGCTAAGGTCCTGTTTGCGTATACAGTTGGTATTACCTCTAGAAATTACTCTGAGATACGCTGTGAATAATGTTATAAATAAATATGAAGGCCTCGTTGCTTCCGTGTTATCCATGCCTCATGTCATGGAACGCACCTTGGGCAAAACTAGCAGTTCGTTATACGAAAATCAACTTCTGCACGTGACAACACGCTGGCAGCAATTACGAACCAAAGGAGCCATCAAAATGAGGGTACCAAAAATAAATCTAAATTCATCCTCGAAGACATAACAAATATATCTAAGACGCAGTTCAAGGACACCGTCCGCATGACATAAGAAAAAAGGACGTGGCCATGTTTCGTTCAAGCTTTGCGAAGACCGTGCCAAGAACTCATTTCGTCTAGACGCAAGTTCTAGAAGTCAGACCTGGTGAACTACTCGCGTAAAGGCACCCTGCGCGGAAGAGTAGACTTCTAACACGTTCTTCACGATCCAGGTATCCCGCTTATACACTTGGCGAAACTGGTCTCTGCTGATCCGACCTTCATGGTTCACGTCCAACCGGCGAAACATGTTTCTAGTACGCCTCCGGATGAACTGCAGCTTGAAGTCCTCCATCTCTGGAGACTCGCCGTGAAGTTGCCAGATGGCCTCGACCAGGTTGATCATCTCGTCGAGGGTCACGAAGCCGTCCCCTTTCTGGTCGAAGACGTCGAAGGCCCAGTTCAGCTTGTCATCGGGGCTCCCGCTGACCGTGATGGCGATGGTCTTGACGAAGTCCCGGAACATGACGTACCCGATGCGTCGCTTGTCCATGGCGTTGAAGATAAAGTCCAGGAAGGTATCAGGGTAGCCGTCCGGGAACATGTCGCCGTAGACATGCTTCAGCTCCTCCTTGGTGAAGAAGCCTCTGGGGAAGTCAGCCAGAAACTCATGGTACCACCGTCGGAGGATCCTCTGGTTGAGACCAGTACACTCCACAAGCTCGATGAGTTCGTCGCCCTGCAGACGTGCCGTGCTCGAGCAGCAATGCCCCATCATGCAGGGTCCCAACCACCGTGGTCTCTGGGCTTCAGGCAGTCGTAGCTTCAGGCAGTCGTAGCTTTAGGCAGTCGTATCTTCAGGCAGCCGTTGCTTCAGACAGTCGTAGCTCCACGCAGTCGTAGCTTAAGACAGTCGTGGAGAGGGTAATTTTGCGGAGGATTTAGAAGCTGCACGCCAACACCGGCTGCTGTTCCCACTTCTTTCTCCTCGGCTCTCGCGCGTTCCAATGTCAAACTCAAGCATTCTAAAAAAAAAGAAAGAAAAGTGGGCGCGAAAGAATTTTTAGTAGGTTCTTCGGCTTGCCCGTATTTTGCACCCTTAAAGTTCTTTTAAGCACCATCTGAAGGGGCTATTTTTGAAAAACTGATAATGGGTCTGTTTCTGCTCCTTTTTTGAGGCGAAAGAATTCTACATCGCCCAGTTGCCTTTCTATGGGCGCCAGGGGGAGATAGTGCTTGAGGCGGAATAGGGTGCCTACATGTCTGTCTGTCTCAGGGTGAAGACATCCATTGTTGCACTGAATCTCTCCCAGCGCGTGACGCCTCTCGCGCACTCGGTGCGTGACTTGGTGCTAAAATGGCGTCTAGGCATCAGCCAAAGCTAGGCGCTCGAGCTGAGTGACACCGGATTGCGCGCACTTCAAAAATGCATGTAAAAAAAAGATTGGGCGTAAATATGGCTGAGATGTCACCACTCAAGCAAAAGCGCCTGTGGTGTGTATGAAGGCACTCTAAGGCGGAACTGTTCTTCACGAACTGCAAGAGTTCTTGGGGCATAAAAGAACCTTTCCAGAAACAGCTTTCTAAGAGCTGCACGATTTGTTCGGTATTTTTTCCGATTATTTCAGAGGAAATGGATGAACGAACCTGGCCACTCAAAACTTGCACCACCAAATAGGATTCTTTCCGAAGTCCAGTGCCATCTGTGTGGCTCGTATAGCAGTTTAGGTATTGCCCTACCAATAGCGGTGATGAACTTGTATTTCGATCGGGCACCGCGCCACTGTCCTGGCAAATCAGCACATACGAGGAACTCGCAACTTTTCGCGACCTATGGGGGCGCGCAGCGGTGCCTATCAAAGAATGGCCGTCATCTGGATGATCGTCGTAGAACAGCGGGTACGAGGCTGGTTCTGCGACGCGTAAGTAATTCTAGATTTTATTATACTACGAACAGTATTAGAGACCTTACGTTATTTTTTTCATGCCAGGAAGTGTAGACGGCGAAGCCCATTTATTATGAGGCCGATCATCCAGGAGCCAGGGTGCGCGATTCTCCACAGCCGCGGTACCACCATCGCTGAAAGTTGCGAATTGTTCAGTGTGTTGTTCTTTTCCGATAACTTTCAGTTCGATGGTGACGAAGAACCTGCAGTGAGAACAAAACTCCAACCACACAGACGCCTCGATAAAATTTTATACACCAAAGGGCTTTGAAGCTGATTGTGTGCCGCCCACAGATTTATCAAATTTGAGTTATAAATGAACGCTTAAATAGCTCTTGTGTTCCATTCCTACGTCGCATCGTAAGAACCCCCGAATGTACAAACTTCGCATCATCCGCTTAGGAACATCTTCAACGTCTTCCGCTATCGATTAGTACGACACAGATGCCGTTCCACCGCAGGGATGAATGGATGGAGGGGGGATCGGTGAGCGATGTTGGCTAGCGCACACCAGCTCAGGTAGACACGTGGAGCTTTGAAAGCTCGCGCTGCAGAACCCAGGGATCCTGGGCCCAATCCCCACCCCTGCCCGTTTCGATCTGAATGAGCATCGTACCAACGTGCTGGTCGTGTATCACTACTGCGTGGATTGCACGTTAAAGACCCCAGGCTAGCGGTTGTACCGCACTAACTAAGTTGCTCGTCTACGGTGGGTAACAATGTCGCCATGTTCTGGCGGGCTAAACTCCCGCTGTACATAAACCAACTAACGACTAATTTGTTTTTATTTTTGAATGGATGGATGTACTATGGCTGTATCCTTTATATCGGGCGGCAGCTTGCGCCACCTACCCTAGCTGTACGACATCCAGCTCTCCATAGATAATTTCCACCAGTCTTCCAATCTCCTCTTTGTTATTAAAATGCAATTATCATCCATTCTCCCATTCTCGTCTGCAAACCCCAGCGCTCAGGCCAAATCCGTCCTCCTCCTTCCTGGGGAGGGGGGGGGTTCAAATTCTGTGCATCTCAACACCACATGTTCTGTAGTCTCGTCTTCCCCTTGGCATACGGACAACACCGCGTATTCAATATCCTCATACTTTGTCCAGTATGTCCTAGTCCTCAATACTCCTGTTCTTGCCTCGAATAACAAAGAGCTCCCCCGTGAATTATCATATCAACGTTCCTTCATTATTTCCTTTTTTCGTCCCCTATACATAGTTAAAGGAACCATGAAATGACATTTTTTACTTTTGGCAAATAACTTCTACATTAAACCTTCAATGTTGACTGAACGCCGAACAGGCATCCGTTATCGTTTCGGTTTATTCACTTCTACAGAAAACATTAATGAAATATCGACTTTTTCTTTCTCTTCAACTCACCGCAAAACAAGCTGCGGCGTAATTTTGACGGTCGTGACGTACCCTGGCAACGGAACCGGAAGTTCTCTCGTCAGTGGGAAAATGGGAGCGTTAGCGGCGAGCTGCGGTGTGCCGGTAGGTTTTACCCCAGGGTTTTACTGCGCTGATGGCACCGATGCCGCCGACGTATATTTTCTGAATCGGCGCCTCTCATCACCGCGATAGCCATGGGCACATCGCAGCTTAGCGAAATTCAATTTGATATGTTGCGCTACAGCGACAGCATGGGATCTGGTCCCATACGCCGGTACGAAGCGCAGCAGGTCGTCAGCACGACAGCCGCTTCTCCGCCGCCGTCAGCCGTTTCCGCGGTATCGCTCAAAAAGATGGGGACGCGCTGTCACTCACTGGCGTAGCAGAAAATGGACAGAGTTTTGTATGGACTCAAGCTTTATTAAACTTTATTTTGTCAGGATAGGCTCGCAGAGCAGAGTGGATGATAAATGAAAAGAAAAAGATGCAGTACGCCGTCTTGGATGATCACGACTTTAAAACACGACTTTACCGATAGTACAAATCTCGCCACACGCCTTTTATACGATTGCAAAAGACGATGTAATCATAGTAGCGATATAGCAACGTAGAAATTGATTTCGTGATCACATAGGCGTTGCGAGAGTTTGGGAATGCTAACACAAATCACTTTTCTCGGGTGATGAAAACGCGTCAAAATTCGCATCCTTCATACACGGCTTTAGATACAGTACGCACCAGTAATATCTTGAACTTGAGCACACGCATTGCGCAAAATAAGAAATCCGGGCGATGTTCGAGGAGACAAATGCTAAGAAAGCACTATACTGTAGCAGATGTAAACAAAGACGACAGCACGAGCGTTTCTGCTGTCTTGAAGGTGTCGCCACGACATCGCCGCACGAGGAGATGGATCGTCCCTTTAGGACGTGCTGGGTTATCATCGCGACACACGACGACAATTCAGTCCAGGATAGCACTCTACGCGGAACGATGAGCTTCCACCACGCCGACCACGTCGACGATAACCACCGACGCCCTATTTGTTAGCAGAGCAGAAACCGCGACCGGCGCAGGCGCAGTCTTATCTTTCTCTTGCTTCGTTTACCACACGATAGATGGCGCATAGCTCTGAGAATTATAAAATTCGGCAATTTCAGTCACATCGCTAATTATTCAACAAAATGTGGATCAGAATATTCTTTAACAAAACTTTTAAGAAAAAGTTCGCCGGCTATTTATTGTTCATGATCGCGGTGCTGGTGAGGTAGGCTCTTATCCAATAGGCGCTCGTGGATTTGGCTGACGTGCCGTGGTACCGCGGATGCATCGAAGTGAAAAGGCAGAGAGCTTTCGAAGGAAAGAAGGTGTAAACAAGTCCGCTTTTATTTTAAAAGTTCTATAGCGAAGAGTTTTTCTTGCTCTCAAATTTTTGTGTCTGGGTTTTCTTCTCACACCTTTTACGACGTGCGGTAGATGAAATTCAATTTTAAAATCGTTTCATGGCTCCTCTAATTGTCTTTAGCGTACGATATAGTTTTCGTTTAAATATTTGTCAGCAGTTGTAGATGTTTCCAACGTTAGAGAAATTTAACCATCTTGCTAAAATCCGCCTGAGCGACCAACATTCTTCTTAACACATGTGAATATCTATCAGCTCGAAATACGTAAATATTGCGAAACGCATTGCTCGAAGCAGGTAGCCAAAGGAATGAGACTGTACGCCGCTCTGCGTACGATATCCACTTGGCCACTTAAAAATCAAAACGGAATAGCGATCGAAAAAAAAAAAGTTCAATATCCTTCGGCGATATCCTTCGGCAGCAAGAAAATGCACACCCATTGCGATACCATTTGTTTCTCTTTATTTTGATTACTTCCAGTGGTAATCTTATTGGGCATGTTTAATTTCAGGCACGAGTAAGATTATTAAGAAGTTCCGTACAATACTCTTAATAGTCTGGCGTAGGAACTCGTCGTTCAAACGATTATAAGTGTTATTTATATTTTTTGTTTTCCAGGAACGGAGTTATGACTTGTTTGAGTACAAGGCATCGAGCTTAATTAAGACACACCAATGTCAAAAATGCATGGTTTATACACGCAGGCGATAAATATTTTGCGTCGTTTGACGGCCAGCGCTACTATGCCTGCCAAAACAAACAAAAAATTATTTTTTATTTGGGTTGATTATAGATGAAATGACCAAGCGCGGAAACATTAAATCTGGTGGATTCCGAGCAAAGCAGTAATAAACACTGCAATATCAGCATATCGTTAAGGGCTTGAATTTAGCACAGGATCATAACTATGGTGGCATGCAAGTTAAGGTCTTTGTTACATAGTTTCGTAGCCAATATCTCATAGGAAGAACGATTTTTTTTCTCATTTCTACAGCCCCCACCGGTGGAAAACCTGCTGGCGTTTGCGTTTTATAGTTAAAAAGTACGCTCTTGTCGCACTCACATGAACACAAAAGTTACGGATACATAAAATAATAAGGCATAAGTACGTCTCGTGGCAATTGCTCGTGGTCTAACAAACAAAGAAAATACAATTTTCTAGAAAGATTATTTCTGGCAGTCAATATTGGTAATAAGAAAAAAAGCAATTCTGCTTCAAACTTTTAGGCTGCTAATGCGCGTATTTAGGTTTTGTAAATTACAAAATAAACGATTAAATTCGGGTAAATTATACTAAATACCTGACAATACGTTCCAATTGAACTTCATACTTCATACAAGTTAGTTTAAATATGAAAAACTGTGATATGTTGTGAAAACAAATAATCTGTTTTTTTTTTATATCTACATACAGGAGGTATTTAAGAAGATGCCGAAGAAGTAAATAACGAACTTCAACATTTCTGATAACAATTATCAGTGGTTATTGGCTTCACACAGAGTGTGGTTATTGGCTTCACACAGAGATTCGATTAATTCTGCGAGACAAATAACAAAGGCTATGGATTCAAGGTGAGCTGAATTAGATGTACTCGGAGCGGTTCCGTATATATTCATTCTGAATAAAACTCTGCGAGGAAAGGTTGTCGACGAAACCTGATGCCTACAGGAGTTGGGCAAATGATAGTATTAAGATTTTTTTTAACGGTGAGTTTGGCGCCAATGGAGCGTCGCGTGTGGTGTTACAGCGCAAATAAAATATCTTGAAGCATAAGTGGTTGCCCTAATTTATCTTCAGAAAGCTCCGATCGATACTGCACATCATGAGTTCATCCAGATACGTTTCTTAATAACGATGGCGAAACCGCAGTGGTATGCTCGCCAACCCTGATGAAAAAATGAGCGTGCAAGCAGTTTGCGCATTAATGTTCCCTACGTTACCAATTGTTTTACAAGAATGTATGGCCACAATAATCGCTTCTTTGTGCAGAAAATATACCGATACTTCGTCGGGCAAATTAAACATTATTCATAATGTTATTGCGACTTGTATCATTACATTTTGTATGTTGGACTGTGTAACGTTTATGGATATTCATTATACTTTTTATTTAGTCATTCATTCATTCAATTGTCAATTTTAAGGGCACACGACCAACTAATGTTTAATGTGGCAAAATAGGTAGATACGTTTTGTAAAACGAAACTTAAATGGGAGAAATATTTTCTATGCCTGCTATGAATTAATATAATATTTCAAACGAATTTCCAAACAAAATAGATTCATCGATTCATGGCGTTTGCTGTCACTGCAAGGCAGGGAACTTCCCAGGGATAGGAAAATACAATTCATGCGTTGTCGGTTCGTGATTGGCTGTCATGTTTTACTCAGCAGCAGGTGTCAGGATTTTATTGGATGGGAAATCAGGGAACGGCTGTTAATTCAGGCCACGTCACCTCCTCGTTCGTCGATCGAGGTGCGAGAACATAGCGCCTCTCAAGAAACATATGCCGGGCATGACCAATTTACGAGAGAGAAAATAAAGCTATAAAGCCTTCCAAAACCCTTCTTAACAATCCAGAGCATATGTTTGCCAGAACCGTAAGCCTGGAAAACATCGGAATCGACCAAGATGTATACGTTTAATTGTTGAACCGAAACAATTTAACAAAAGCGTCAATAGGATGGCGATGTGTTTCTACGTCTAATATTTTAGAACAACGGCATTTCTAAGAAACGACGAAAATATAAAATTCAAACCAGCAATAAAAAATACAAAGTTGCCATTAAACGATTTCAGCTGCCACTTCTCATAGAGGAAATGATTTCGTACAAAACTCCGGGGATGAATCAAGTGCCGTTGTTCACAGGATTTCTTATTATAATATGTATGTCAACTACCCTGTCATCAGCGTTTTCTCCGTTTAAATTTCCCGCCGACCCATGCGCCGACTGTACGTATTGAAAGCATACTTTTCCAGTTCTCGAACAACTTCATTTAGGAGTAGCGGTGTGCGAATAATTGTAATTTTCGAATACCTAATAGAATATTACTATATTTGATTTGTTGTTCAAATGCGATTGAGGCTTTTTAAAGTTTCAAATATATTTCGAATAAACGACTAAAGGCCCGTTCTCACTCTTGCAACCGAGTACGACCGAGAGAGACGAGATCTGTTAAAAACTTCTTAAACTTTCTCAGGACGAGGGAACACACTGGCATTCTGGCGCCATCTATGCGGTGACCCTGGAACTGCATTTCACAAGAGCGAAGGTTTTGCGGGATTTCCAAGGTCAAATGTGCGTAATAACTATAACAAAGGCTAGTTTATGACGTTGACTAAAGTTTTTCTAGCCAAGAAAGAAAGGATAATGCACGAGAGAAAAATCAGCAGAACCCATCCTTTGGGAATGATTATCTACGTTAATGCGAATAGCATCAAACGGTGCGGAGTTATGCGCGTTCGTCAGGTGGCCGGCACACTCTAGATACGCCAGCCCACTCTTGAGGCGATTCTAAATTTGTTGACACTTTCACAGCCCTGCGCACGATCTCCGCAGCCCAGCACGTGCGTTTGTGTCACTTAGGAAGGCGAGCAAAGCACGCGCCATACGCACAAACACTCAAAATGGTACCGACCAGACTTTCTGGCGTCTCAGCTAGTCTCAACCAACGGTACTCTAAACGGTTGTTTATATCTTTACCATAGGACGCGCTTACAGCGCTGTCACAGCTACCGGTGCGCGCGCGTTCCATGCACGAGGGCTCATTCCGCTCTCGTGAGGCTGAGCTATACTTCGTTTCAGCTTGGGTCCAGACGCAGCCTATGCTACGAGCGCGAGCTCCGCGGGCTTTCAGCGTCCCTGCAAGCACGCGCGCTCGTGCAGTGCAAGCACTGTTCAGGGTCACATGCTCGCGCTTGTAGCATCGGCTGCGTCTGGACCCAAGCTGAAACGAAGTATAGAGGTCTCCCGAGCGCGGGAGAGGGTGAGCTAGAGGGAGAGGGTGAGCGCGGAGAGGGTGAGCTAGCCCTCGTGCATGGAACGCGCGCGCACCGGTAGCTGTGACAGCGCTGCAAAGCGCGTCCTATGGCAAAGATATAAACAAATGTTTAGAGTGCGGTGAATGACTGCCTTCGTAGCTCTGTGGTTAGCGCGTCTGCCTGCTGATCAAAAGGTCAACGGTTCGAATCCCAGCCGGCGCCGGTCTTTTTTATTTATTTATCGACCCGCGGCGTAAGAGGTTAGATAAGCCAGATAGATAGATAGATAGATAGAGATACATAGACGAAAAGTGCGTGAAGTATCCAAAGAATGCTATTCGCATTAATAAAAATACGCCGGACCGCCAAGTTTACACTGCTACCCAATAAATGGCGCCAGTGTGTCCTCTCGTTGTAAGAGGTTTTAAGGAACCCAGTTCTAAGAGGTCGCAAGAGTGGGAACGGGCCTTTAGAGTTACAACGGTGTTAAGCCCTGAGTCTCCTTTTAAAAACGCTCTACAACGAGCTTGCCATTCTTGCCGTGAGATGGCACTACACACTTAGATATGATCATCATCATCAGTACAAGTTTCTCTATGTTCGTGCGGTGTAGTTTCAACCGTCTATGACTACATCTAAGGTGCTTTTTATCCGCGCACCTCCGCACAAGACCGCTATTGTGTGCTTTTGGAAACCGTAATTTGGTCGAGTTTACTTCTATAGATTAGTGACCGGCCACTAGGCGCCACCGCATAGCCTAAAGAAAGAACAAGGAAGTTTGTTTAAAACGCGTGCCGAAGTGCGGACGATTTTCGTCCGCTCAGGCACTGTTTGATCCAGGTGTGTCATATATATTATACCATCCAAAAAACGACAAAACATATATTGTTTTAGTTTTTATTTCTTTTATTCACACCTTTCAATTCTAGCAAATTTCCCAGAGCCTTGCTTTTCTACGTCGTTATCTAAAAAGAAAAAAAAAACCTGAACAATAATTTATACCGTGCAGTACTTTTATTGATAAACAACCTGCCCACTATTCAAAATCAATTATATAGCTATTCAATTCTAGGTCGTATTCATGTAATTCAGCGCCAAAGTGTTTGATTCGCATTCGATTCGGTTTTAAAGATCAACATTCGTGTATTTCTATTCAAGAGGCACGCTGATACAACAACCATGTCCATTGTGCCAAGTAGGCAGGTCAACTTGCTGGGGTGTTATAGTAGAATTCGCGACATTTTGATCCTAGAAGGCAGGAACTCCCTATTCGAGGAAATAAAAAGAACTCCAAGTATTGTACAGAGGGCGACACTGTCAGCGCGAACAAGCGATCGCCGGTTTTCCCAGCTTTTCTCGTTGAAACCAAGGGATGTCACCCAAGTTATTATTGCTACAAAAGGAGCTCATTTAGTTCTATAATATAAGCGATAAAATTTCGTTGCTCGCTAACACTATTTAGAAGTAAAATGTGAAAATGCGACGACGTCGTGTTTGCGCTCACAGTGTCGCGATGTGTACGTAGCTAAACTTGTGGCTTAACAATGGCATCAGAATAAACTAGATAATTTTTCTTTTTAACGAACGTAGTCACTGACGTTCGTCAGTGGAGTGATTAAGGTGCTAAAAAGTAGTTTCAATGAATCAAAAACTAGGTTTCATTAAATGTGAATCGATTTTGAATTTCGGAGAAAAACGGAATGTAGTACTTTTGTTGTGATATTATGTTCCATTGCCTAATACCTTGGAAGTGAATGAGTGATTGATAAAATAGAGCGTGTTCTGACGTAAACATTAATTTCAGTCATGAAGGTGCTATTCAAATGTATGAATGCAACTTTGAAGGTGGACACCCTAGTTGTGCAGGTAACGTACTCATTCATATACTCCGCAAACATTGGTAGCAGTTTAGGCAGAATAATTTATTAATGCAGAAAAAAAGTGCAGTACGCGTTTCGGGGCCCTAAGTAGTTTTATCGTTTGAAAGACACTGCAAGTCACTTAATTGCATGAAACCAATATTTACCGATGAAAAATAAGGCTTTTCGTGTGAGAATGTTTTGATACTTTGATATAAATATATAAAACTATAACTTGAGTATAAAACGGCTCCAAGCTGCACGTCCCTATTTTAGACTTGACAATTAAGGAGATAAGACCAGAACAGTGGTCAGTTAATCAATGACTTCAACGTAGGACAAGAATTCGCTTTTTTGGCGCACACGAATATTGACTGCACTTTTGATGCTGAATGCTTTACGTCTTGCATGCATGTATTCCGCACTATATTTGTATATCGTTAAGAAACTCGAAACGATGGTTGCAAGGTGGGACATTGAAACAACGACCGAAGTGCGCCACCGGCAGTAACGCAAACTTACACCTCTTCAACCTTTACCGCAGAGTGAAGATAATTGGGCAAAAAAAGCGGATGAAGCTTTATCAGTGTGCCTGCATCGGCATTTGGTATTTGCTGGATTGAGGGTCCTCTGTGCGACCGACATGGGGGTAAGCGCGTACCCGTTCAGCCGACATCGCATAGAAATGAATCGCCACTGGAACACAAATGACACATCAATCAATCAATCAATCAATCAACTCAATCAATCCAACTCAATCAATCAATCAATCAATCAATCAATCAATCAATCAATCAATCAATCCAATGTTTAATATAGTGTCCAGCAACAACCTACTAAAGTGCTGGAACGACATTCAGCATGTCTGACACTAACGTAATAACTAGATCTAGAGGGCAGTTCAAGCTTGAAGACAGGCAAAGAAACAAAACAAAAACACGATCCAAAATCCACATTCTAAGCGAAAAAACGAAAAGAGTGTTATTGCATTCTTAAAGGGGCGGTGCAAGAATTTTCGGACTTTCGATAATTAACACCGGGAATTGATCTGTGTCACATATAGAACAATCAGAAAACCATTCTCTCTCGTGCGCCCTAGTTTCCATTAAAAAAGAAAATGAGACAAATGAAATGTTAGTGTTTTCTTCAACTCTCAGAGCGTTGTTTGAGTGACGTCTCATGGGGGACCATCTGGTTTCCCGTTAGGTTCTCTCGTGAGAGACTCCAGCCGCTTCCTCCGCGATTGTTGACTTTTCAAGGATAAGCACCGCCGGATGTCCCGAAAAGCGATTGAGACTAAAAGACGGTTCGCTAAGGGGCTGACGGTGGAGTGTAGCATTCTTGCATTCTTGCGCTGTGCGAGTCATGAAAAGGATGAGTGCAATGCCATTGTTAATTAGCTTGGGATTCCAACATTATGCCGATGATCGACACGGGACGATGATGTAAAAGGCTTTGTTGACTTCCGTGTACCTCATGTGAGGTAACGCCGTAGTTCCCTTAACCGCCACACGCGGCTGCAAACCGGCAAATAATTCGTTTTTTTTTTTCCCTTATAGCAGATTTTCAGGGCAAGGTGGCGCGTTTTCACTCACTTAGGCCTATATAAACAATATAAAAAATACAAGCTGCAAATTCTTTAAACGCTAAAATTGTTGCACCGCCCATTTAAGAACACATGCATCTGTTTTATTTCGTCATAGCATTTACAAAAGTCTAACTTACTAACGCCAGAAAATATTTATTTTTTGAGACCTGGAACACTTTAAGACATTTTAAACAGCAAATAAAAACGTTGTGTTAACCAATAGTAGACACGCCATAAAATGAAAACACCCAATAGAAAGTAATTAAGTAACAAACAAACATTAAAATGACAGATCATTTTGATAATTGTACCCATTCGTGATGGTATAGAAAATCACAAGTAGGAATCCTAAAATAACAGTTTAATAGAATAGGCGTCGGTCCCATAATTCAGTTCCCGCAAATCAATTATATTGATATTTTGAAAAAAAAATTCTAGCGTTATTCTTAGGTTCGAACGTGCCGGTATTTATTCGAACGTGCCGATATTTATAATGTATTTTATTCAGCTATCTTTCGCATTTTCAGCTCGACAAGTTGTTTGACTGCAGCAAAGAAATAATTCAGGTTGGCAACTTGTCGGTAAGTTTCCACTCTTCAAAGAAAGCTGTCAATGCGAGAAACTAATTCGCCGGCCTCGGGAAATAAAAAAATCATCTTTGATTAAACCCGCGAATGACACAAATAATTTCTAATCTCGCAGTTTCTAACACAGAAATGCCGCAACCTTACGTAAAAATGAGCCACCGTCGACCCTGTTGACTGCACCACTGTACCTTACATACATCGTAACTGAAATGTGGCTTATCCGCCGGCAACGACTCAAGCAACGCATTAGGTTTGTTTATTTATTGAACATAGTCCCAGAGACCGAAGGAATTCTAGAGAGGGAGAGCAGATACGTGAATTGGGAAGCTAAATTGTAACAAATGAACGATATTAAAAATATAAAAATAAACAAACAATCAAACAGGTTCTGGATCATTGAAAAAGCTTGTTAGTGATAAGCATTTCGGAACAGGTTAGGGCCAGTGATGGTAGCAATCAAACCGGGGAGGTGGTCGCACTCTTGTGCTGTGCGAGTTAAGAAAGGATGAGTGCAATGCCGTTGTTAATTAGGTTGGGATTCCAACATTATGCCGGTGATCGACACGGGGCGAGATGTAAAAGGGGAGAGTTATCATCTGATCAGTGTAAGGTGAGATTCTAAAAATAAATTTTATAAAATAAACGTAAATGTGATATTTTACGCCAGAGAGGTTTACAAGGTGTTGCTTTTATCACGTGAATACTTCACATACCAAAATAATGTTTGTTACCGAGGCTCTTAAGCAGTTTTTCTTAGAATGAAAAGCATTGGTAAGGCTATGAATATTTGCCACAGTCACTAAACAAATTGATAGACAAAGAGCGTGTTGGTATGGGTCAGTATTGAAGAAAGAATAAACATATAACACGAGGAAAACACAACCTCTTTGAAATAGTGACGGGCATATGCAAATTCCAAACGCTCCATTATGAAGCGAACAAAGGAATTCCGAAAGATCGCTTTCGGGCATTCCAAAAGCGATCTTGACATGTTCGTTGCTATTTGAAAGATGTGGTTGTGTTTCCCTTGAGCTACAGTGTTTGTCCTTTCTTCAAACCTCACCAAACTAAGCTCCGCTAAGGCTACGTGAGGTGGGCGTTCTGTCGCTTTGCCATACTGCAGCTGACCAGCCTTTTCCACACCCTTGAATGGCAGGTATTCTCATGCAACATTATCTTATTTTACAAAGAAAGAAGAGTATATTTCTCGAAATAAAGGTAATAAAAGTGTGTCGCGATAGGTGCAACTCTCGAAACATTTAACATACTTAAATGCGAAATTTCGATAGTGACTGAGATTTGCCACCAAATTGGCTCAACACACTAATAGACAGGTGTAAACTAATAACGCAAATTACAAGTCAAAAAGATTTTTTTTGGAAAGTTATGGAATTTTTGCACATGGACTGAGAGGCTGAGAGGCTCTACTGGGAACAGTGAACACGTGACGTCAAACGTTGAAATACAGGGCAGTAGAACTTATTCCCGACGGGTCACACGAAGTTGGACGGTATGAAATGAATGCTGGTGAAACTCACATCAGCAGAACCAGACAAAATGAGCGAAACACTATGTTTTTTAGACTGTTTGCTCGACTTGCAAGATATCCAACCTGTGACGTCACCCCACTGGAGAAAGAGGAAAATTTTGAATGGTATTTTTTTTGGCATAACCTTCTTTTGACGTTTTCTCAACGGCCATTTCGAATTTAGAGACATTAAATCGCACGCCTGGAAGAGTAAAGCACGGGAATTCCAAAGATGTGTCTAGATTGGTAGATAAAAAATCGCCGGAGTTCCTCTGTTAGAGAAACACTCAAATGAAAAAAAATATTTTTATTAGAAGGGCATAGATGAGACAGATACTTAAAAGATACCACGGAAATAACTTGTTGGAACAATATTTACGTTGTTGGACGCAATTTATGTGGAGATGGTGTAGGTCGAGGTCCGCCAAGCCCCACCCTGTGCTTACAAGGTGCTTTCATCTCTTGTTGGTTGGAGAGATGATTGACGTATGAAAGGTTGGTTGTAAGTTTGTATCTCCGTGCCGTAATAGTATTTTAATCGACAATATTTTAATATTTGAGAAACAAATAATGCAAATAGCTTCATGACTGTTTTTTTCTGTTATTTTTTCAATATCCCGAGATCGCTTTTTCTGCTTTGGTTGGAAACGATAACAAACATGGTTGCGCGGCGTTTGCGGCGTTCTCAAGGAGCGTAGCTCGCTGAGTTCGTCAAATTTTTATGGGTGCGAGCCGGTTTGCGTTTACCGAGGTGTTTAGAGGAAGATCTGCTCAACCTACCTAGTTTTCAGCAAACAACTGTCGCAGGTACGCGCCTTTGGAAGCACTAGGTGCGGGGCTTGTTTTCGTAGCGGGACCGGCCATAAGCCTAGAGCAGTCAGCTTTATTTTGTTTGATCTCGCTTGATTTGTTCGTTTGCGCGTGCTGATGCTGAATAAAGATGTCGGTTCCCGCAAAAGAAGCCGAGAAGATACTGAGAAGATACCTGCACCGGTAACAATTTGAAAGCCATTTGGCTGGAGGCAATCGGGCGTTCGTCTCGCAAAACGATTGTGCAGGTATGTTGCCATCATTTCAAATCAAATAGTTTATTTTCCCATTCAACAAAAAATGGGGGAAGGTCGAAGAAGAAAGCTGATAAATCAGCTTGACATGGACTTCGGCCATCCTACAGAGGCAGTGGCGGCGGCAATGGAAAAATATACACTGAAGAGTTAGGAAGTAAAATAGTGAAAATACAAAAGGGAGTGTCAGGAGCAATGAGTAAAAGTATTAAACAACATTGAGAAACTGACTAGTTTCTCAATATTGTTGCCATTCGCTTCGAATGGCAAGTAGCTCAAGTTGTACAGTGTACCTGACCTACCAAAGCAAAGAATCTTATAGGTCGCGTTTTAATTGTGCGTGGTGTCACTCACCTACCAGACACCGTGCGAGATAAAAAAAGGAATGACTGCGTATTTATTTGTTGACTTTTTAAGTCCTTTCGGCCGCATTTTACCCCAGATTTACAGACTCTGACAGACGCTTGCATTAAACCGTGGCTCGTGCATAATGGAACGCTAGAACGGCCATGGCATGTTCGTGTCAAAGCGAGCGTTGCAGACGGTTTTAGATAGGGCCATAATAGCAGACGGACGCAGGCAATGGTGGGCGCCCCGACGCGCCCACCACTGCGTCTTACGGGGCATTGAAGACGACTATTGAAAGGTGGCGGAATCGCAGACGAGGACGGAGGCTGCCGCGCGTCTCTTTGCATGACTAGTAGCCCTGTGACAGACACCAAACTAGACTCACTGGACGTCCTGACAGGGAGACATTAGGCTTGCGAGCGCGTTCGGCCAATTGTAGCCAAACCAATCTAGTAGTAATGGGTGAGCCACTGATCTGTGGACGCGGTTTCAGAGAGGGTCGTGGCCTCCACCTAAATTGCATCTAACAACGTAAATATTGCACGAAAAAAAACAACATTTGTTTACGTGAACATTTAAAACAAACAATACGACTCTACTTTAGGCCCTTTAAATATGTTTGGTTTTTAATTTCAGTGTGCCTGTAAGGGTGTAAACTATTTTAGTGCGTAGTCCCGTTCTCTCCAGAAGCTGGATATATTCCGTCAGCGGATATGTGGTTGAAACAATTGAAGAGGGTAGCGCCCATCCGCCAAGATCAGGCACTTGCTGAGTGCCGGGCCTTAAAGTTTCTTTCAAACTACAGCTTTCACAACCTACATGTAATGCCTCACAAGGCGTATTTTAGGCAGCCTCTC
>JAZHYW010059112.1:0-13581 GCA_037355805.1 Ixodes ricinus | reverse complement strand
AAAAACAGCTTGAAAACCACTTCCTTCATGCCCCCTACTCGCCTGAATCTTGGGTTCGGTAATCTCTTAGCTGTTTCCGACCATCAAAACATCGCTATCCGTGGTCGAGTACGTGCTTCCAGCGCGCTCCGCCGTTGCCTCGGCAGTATCAGTGATCTCACCAGACTGAAGCAGGCTTGTACGTAACGCGGTACAAGGGGCTTGTTACGTGTGCCTCTTTTAGGTAACAAAGTAACGGCTACTTTTTACAAAGAAGGTAGCGAAAGTAATACGATACCCGACTGCCCTCAAGGAAGTCGCTCGCAACGGCCGTCACATCGTCCATGATAGCAAGACGTGTGGAGATACCAGACTGCGACGTAGTTGTAGCCACCCTACTCAAACTACTGTAGTTTAACTACTTTTCCGAGTTAACTTTGGTAACTTCAAATGACAACTTGATTTGGGTAATTAGTAGTTTAACTTAGCTACACTTTTCAGGTAACTTCCACTCAAATTACGAACTACTTTTGAAATCTAGTGCTAATTTTGTTCATCACAAAAGTTTGAGCGCTGAAATAATTAAGACGCCGGCAGATGAAGTGCAGTTCCCGAACAAGGAGCCCCTTGCATTCCGTTCCCACCAGGGGCGGCTTCAAGGAGGGGGGGGGGGGGGGTGCGACGGGGGCGGCCGCTTTCCCAAACAAAGTCGACCGCCCCCCCCTCTCCCCCTTCTCGGAGGGCAATTCGACATGGGTCGACCCCCCGGTGCACTAAAAAGAATGGGAGAATAGTATCCTTACAAATCCCCCTCTCCCCCTCTTTCCTCATCGCAACGTAGTAGAATCGTTCCGACTCCGAAGAACTTTTCCACCATGGCACAATAAAGGGAAGCATTGGCTGCAGCGGAACTTTTTTACTCATAACAGCTAGCAATATCACTGTACCTTTCAATACAGTACTAACTTCTCTCAATGCGAGATATTTATATTACTACGAAAGCTAAAAGTTCAGAAAAAAATGCATACCACCTGGGATTCTACAACCCACTGTACCAGTATTATGTGAGTATCCGAGTTGGAATTCCTTGTTTTGTTGAGTTTCCACGCTGGTGAACCGATACTATACGGGAAATAAACGAAAAAATATCTACACCGTCTCCCGCGCGAACGTGGTGAGCCTACGGGGCAGCCATGCTTTTATGCAGCTTCGATGATGATGATAGCGCGCCAGTAGCGTCACTTCTAGGTGGACCTCGCAGCCAATAGTAGCCATCAAAAAGCATTCCTGAATTGCACTGCCAATAATATACAGATACATTGCACGGAGTGAAATAGAAAAGCCATTTCCGACCCGAAAATACAGGAACTTTGTTTTCACCGAAACCGACGTTGCATGACGCGGTCCCGATAGGCCTTTTGCCAAAGGTACGGCACCTTCTACCGTCAACGAAAGGTGTTCTGAGAAATGATTGTACTGTACACTTGCGTGCTACGAAGTATCTGGCATAAATATTCCACAGCGTTTTTTTTTCTTTTTCTTAGGACTTTTAGATTACGGTACATTATTCTCAGTGGACGCTGTGACTGTGATTAAAAACGTAGTTTTAAGAATCAAGCTATATATAGGTGTTTCACGAAAGGTGGACAAATTCGATATTGCGAAAACTACGCGTCGTAACAAAAAAAGGCTTGTGTCGTTTTGGTCCTAGGCCAGGTGCCTACTTAGGAAAATTATTAAGTCCGGGATAATTAGATTGTTCATTCTTTTTGGGTAATGAGCTTTTCTAATATTGGGTTTAAGGGCCTGGTTTCAATTAGAAAATTGCTCAGCATCATCAAAATACACTCAATCTACAAATTGCAGAACGATAGAAGGCACTCGAAGCAGTTTACGGCTTTCTCAAAAACCGCACAAATTCGACGGGTTTTTAAGTTTCGGTTTGCTATCGGAGCGCACCTCGGCCCCGGCGGCACCGCGCCCTGTGGAAAAATAGTGCAACTAGCCTCTGCGGCGCTGTCATCGCGCGACGCAGCAGAGGCTGGTTGCACTATTTCTCCACGAGGCGCGGTGCCGCCGAGGCCGAGATGCGCCCCGATAACAAAGCGAAACTTAAAAACCCGTCGAATTTGTGGGGTTTTTCAGAAAGCCGTCAAATGCTTTGCGTGCCTTCTCTCGTTCTGCAATTTGTTGATTTAGTGTTTTTTGATGATGCTGAACAATTTTCTAATTGAAACCATGGCCCTTAAACCCAATTTTGAAAAAGTTAATTAGGCAAAAATAATTAAAAATCGAATTATCCAGGACTTTAATAATTCTTCTATATGGGCCCTGGTCCGGGACTAAAACGACACAAGCCCATTTTTAGTGCGATGCGTAGTTTTTGCAATATCGAATTTGTCCACCTTTTCGTGAGCACCACCTGTATATTTCGAAGAATGAAGCATCAAGAAACGTAGTTCTAAATAGATAAAAAAAATATTCGGAAGATTTAAAACAAAATTAGACATATATATTACTTATTTCTACCATGAGAAGATTGTGAAGGATGGAACAGGCGACTCCGTTCTCGAAGTTCAGCAAAGTAGATTCTATATGAAGAGTCAGTCCTTGGACATAAACACATATAAATCTATCACATTGTTGGCCGCTAGCACGTACCTTAGCCTGACTTCGGAAATATTGTTTATGAGGTAAAGGCATAGCATCGCCAGGAATTACGTCAGAGAGACGGGTTAAATTATTATAATGTATTTCTTCTAGTCAACACGTGAGCCTGATGTAAGAAATGACGCCTTTGCCGCACAAATGCAAATAAGGACTGGTTATTGTGCCGGAGTCTAGCACCAGGTCACGAAAAGGTAGCAGCGGGGGCGGGACTGGTGTCGCCATCTAGTGGTGTCTTACAAAACGTTTTCCAAAGCGCGCCTTTCAACTGACGCGGAATACGCTTGATTCCGAACTGCATTTTTTTTTTTTTTCAAGAGATATAAATGAAAGCGTTAAAAGAGAAAATAAAACGAGAGTAACGAGCTTATTTTCGAAGAATTGTACAGTTGTCACCTCCGCCACCCCTCCCCCTGTTATTTCATCTTGGCTTCGCCTTTTGGGGCTTTCTTAATCTTAGCGAAATATAAATTACCCGAAGGGGAAAGAAAGAATCATACACATTAGTTTGCGCCAAACAATAAGAAGCGAATGCGCGTTTTATTCTGTGAACCCTTACCAAGCCTCCGAACGCATAGTGAAAACATAAGTTTTATTTTCAGACCTCTTGAATCATCAAGTTATGAGATAAGCAAAACAAAGAGTATCTAGATGTTGCTTAAACATAGTCGTGCGATGATTGGGCATGTAGAGCGCGCGACACTTTCATTGGGAACACTACTTCGGCGCTTACTCCCATTAAAAAAATTGACAGGGTATTGAGGGGCATAAAGCTCATCACTTGGGTTAGCACCGTAGCTGAACAATTTCCACCACCATATACAGGTGTGTCCTAAATAAATTGCACCAAACTTTAAAAAAAGAGAAAAACGAGCACTTTACGGGATTGAAACTAACTGTATGTTCTTAGCAAGCGTCCTACAAAAGTGCACGAATTTATCTTAGCGCGCCGAGTTATTTGGTTAATTAAGACCAATTAGCTAACTTTTCAACTATTCACTTAAGGGCCGAGGTGGGAATACGAAAGTTGTAGAGCACGTTGAGATACACCGGATCTTATAGCGGTTATTCGGAGAGCGCTGATTGGAGACGAGTGAGCTCTCCTCGAGACCTTGCAACACACTGCACACTGAGGATATTGCGTAAGACACCGACAAAGATAGCCGCAACCCTTTCTTTGACTCAGGTCTGACAGTTTGGCAATTATGTGGAGAGCCAGAGAAAAGCAGCAGAAACGATAAAACAAAGCGCTAACTAGCGCCTCGGAGCAAACCCGTATTAGGCTCCCAAGCTTGTGCCAAGTTAGGCATTTCTTCGGCGCGCTACCTGGGTAGCTACTAAAAAAATATATTAGTTTTGTTCTTTGTTTGTTGTGTTGTTTTTATTTTTTGTAAGGAATATTGGATCTCTGGAGGATCAACGTTGTCCCGGGGTGCGCCGAAAGAGGCTTCGAAAACAATTTCCGGGACTGAAAAAGACATTCCCCTTAATGAGAGCCGCCCCGTTCAGGGAAGCGGACCCCGCTCATCCCTATTAATCCCCATTAGTGCCGTCGCCCCCAATGCATCAACGTCAGCCACGTCGAAGCCTCCCCCCTCCATCCGTATCGTGAGTGGTAACCCTGCTTCGCCGGGAGACGACGGGATTTATCGATTCTCAGTAGATATTTATCGAAGGCTTCGTTACTCGCCGCAGGGCGGCGGGACTGAGATCGCGAGACGGAGAGCCGCATGTGTAGAAAGTTCGGTCATTAATTGGTAAGAATATGGCGAAAATAAGGGCACGTCATTGGCCGAAATTGTTTCAATGACCTTGGGCGCGTTGATCGACGACACTTGTGACCAACCGCCAGCCACAAATATACCCCTAGCGGAGGCAATGAACTTAACTTATATTTTCCAATCACAATTTGTGGATAAGGACGTATTCAAGTTTCTTTTTTTTTTCATTTCAGCAGCGGTGGAGTTTAAATTTGCGACTCTTCCTTACCGAAAGGGCAACGCACGTTGCGTTGTCGTCACGGCGACATTCAGAATGCACTCAATGTTCTCTCTTGAATGCAGCCGCGGCCGCGGCCACGACGGAATGGACAGTAAAAACCGCGGACTCTGCTCCGTGGGACTTTTGACCCTGAGCCCGAACGCGCACCCCATGTTCGCAGTTTCTCCTCTCGTGTTTCGGGAAACTTTCTCGTCAATTCCGCCTTATTCTGGCTCAGTAAACGCACGCAGCACCTTGAAACTCTCTATTTCCATTAATCTCTTACAATTATCCATTCATGCAGTTTCAGCTTCATCCAGAAACAGAATATACCTGCGCCGCGGTACGCACCTTCTTCAAGGTCATCCCAACTCATTCTTAGCTACGCAAGTTCGTCACGGGGGGAATATGCGGCGCTGGCGGTGGCGCCGCTTTCGCCGCTCCACACCGGCTCCCTCGGATCCCCCCCCCCACCCCCTCCCCCCATTGACCAAACTCTATCTATTAGGGCTCTGACGAGGCGGCGCTTTAAAGGGATTCTGAACCGAAATTTAGATGGTCGCAAAATAAGGCCGCAGAAGCGTTGAACGGGACGCTACGAACTCCAAAACATCACTCATACATCGATATCTCAAACGGATGGCCGTATTTTTGGAAAAGAAGGGCGCGATCAAGCGAGGACTATGACGTCACGATCCTCCTGGAACAGTTGAGAATGAGGGGAAGCGGCCTTGCTTCTCTCCTCCTCGCTTCGGTTCACCTGCTCGAGGGGACGAAGCGAAGAGGAGAGGGAATGAGAATCGTGACGTCACATGTCTCGTCGGCCTCGTCGGCCGTGTTCAATCGCGCACTTCTTTTCCAAAAATACGGCCATCCGTTAGAGATATCGCTGTATGAGTGATGTTTTTGGGTTTTGCAGCGTCCCGCCTATCGCTCCAGCCTTGTTTTGTGAGCTTCAAATTTCGGTTCGGCATTCTTTAAAGCGTCTCTTATTCCATAGTGGTTTGAAGTTTAATGATGATGGATCGGGACGCATTAGATTAATAGTCGTCGATGTGGTTATGCAATGGAGAGTCAGTTGAATCAAAACGGCCTGAACACTAAGTAGGGTATTGAACCGAGACCCGAACCGTGAACCGAATACCGGAAAAAACCGTTATTTTGGCTCAAACCGGAGTTGAACCGGAACGAAATCATTTTTCACTCCGGAGCGGAAGCGATTTGTTTTCCATGCGGTTTTCGGTTCATACACGAAATCCAGTCGCGTGAAAAGTAACCTGAAAAATAAACCCAAAATGTAAAACAGAAACAAAAAAATTATTTTCGCGCAAATCGGAGAAAGCCGTGCGCTTATTGAGAGACTACGTGTCCATGTGATATGTCTCTGATCAGGATGATATAGGATTGAAGAAACCAATGCTTGATTGTCCAACGCGGCGGATGTCCACGCTGCATATGCTCACCAGACTACTTGAACTAAGAGGCTTCGCTGGAGGGTTGCTCTCAAAGAAGCAAGCTCCAAGTCGACTGAAGACGTATGGGCGGAAGTAGAAACGCTCGCAGTATCGCTTCGCCCGGCAGGTGTGGCGACGAAGCCATTGCAGAGGGAACAGCTCACTGTAGGAGATTTCTACGGCGCATGGCTGAGATATTCCATGGACACTTCCAAGATATCGTCGCCGTTAGCAAAGGCCTTGGTCCAGTCAATGAAAAAGAGAGAGCGACAGCTTCTTGACACGGATGTATATAAATCCCCTCTACCGCCTTCTTCTCATCCCTAAGCAAAAGTACCGGGCCACGTTGCATTTCACAAAGACCTGGAGGCGGATCACAGCTCTATGCGAGCAAGAGTCTACCTTGTCTTCTGAAACTGCGGCGGCTCCAGAAGATCCAAAAAGCGCCCTGGCAGCGCTTCTCAAAAAAAAAAAAAAATAGGATGAGGCTGGCGTGCTCGTTCGAGGTACCTGTAGCCCATTTTATATAGCATGCCTCCTCGAAATGCTAGGCAAGGAGCCGCGGCTTTAAAGGGTCGTTAACGTTTTGCCATTTTGGTAGAAAAGACGGGAGCGCAATCCAGAACTCTGCACATTGGCACAAGTAGCCCTGGGAGTGCCTGAGACCCAGGTCAGCGTGGAGCGAGGCTTTTCTGCACTGAAGTTTATTTTATCGTCTCAGAGGTGCCGTCTTTCCCCGGATATGCTTGACGACGTCCGGCTTCTTCGGTCACCTGCCTGACATTGAACTGCGCTTGGACCCACGTCCCGAGGTGCCGCAGCACTGGCTCGTTCGTTCCACACAGTAATGTGAGGCTTTGCTTTTTATATGTAACACTTTTATAAACTATGCATAGTTTGTCTTTTGCTGTCGTCAATTGTTTTTGTAGCATATGAGTACCAACCGGTTCAAACCGGTTGAACCTTTATTTTTTCACTCCGTAGTTGAACCGGAGCTGAACCGTTTTCCCCGGAACCGGAACGAAAACCGGAACGAAAAACATGTCGGTTCGACACCCTCCCACTAAGATATAATAGGCAAAGTCGGCAAAAAGCTAACGATTATTCCTAAAAAAATTAAATTTTTTTTTAATGCAAAAGTATATTACGTTTTGCACAATAGTCAGTTTCTACCCGAATATAGCGCTAGCGTTCTGAATCCGATGACAAAGTATCAGAGCTGGCTGTTACCAAATTCAAAACTTAAAAGCGATTTTTAAAATATTTACACGATAACTTATGGTTTGCTCTCCGTACTCCACGCCATTCACCTCGACGTACAATCAATGGGCGCGTCGGCAATAACGTCCCCATTAAAAATTACAGAAGACCTGTAACGTTTTACTCACATAACGGCATAAGCCCTGAAACTTTGGCACTTAATTCGCACCGCTGGTGCTTCATTCGAACGGAGACTAGGCGTTCTCCAATAAAATCGCATATACTAAAAAAAAAAAGAATGAAAAAATCGTACTTCTTTTTTTAAAGATGACTCATTGGCGCATTATTATGACCACTAGAATATTCACTTCGCACTGTTCCTGTAAATAAGTGTGCTCTTAAAGGAGCGATGCAACAATTTTTGTACTTTGCGCAAATACCGCTTAGAAAGGATCCCTGATGTTAATGACCTATGAAACACGCGTTCGTTTTTCACCCCACGCAAAAGAAGGCCCAGAAAAAAATTAAAGAAAAACGAGCAGCGTTTACCCCCTCAACTCGCAGCCAGAACAAGCGTCCACGTGATCTGAGCCGATTATATGCCGCCAATGTTGATCATAGTCACGCGCTGGGGTTGGCAAAGCACAGGACACGCGCTGGGTTCCAGACATTGTTATGGCTCGGCTATTCGCAACTCCAGCCCGCCTCTCGCCCTCCCGCGGACGAGGGAGAGAACTAGAGGAACGGGGACGGCAGCGGCGGCGGCGGCGCGGAAAAAGGTGGCAGGGGCTGTCGGCCTTGATGCGTGAAGCCGTTTTAACAAAAAAAGTAAGCGTTTTAAAATAGGAATTTTTGTGCTCCGCCTCGCAACATCGTTGCAAGAAGGACAGGATGTCTAATTTCATTAGAGACTTTTCGTACATCGCATACGCTACGGATTTCTGGTCTTGTGCATGGCCGCCAGCTCGATCTGTGCTCAACGTGACGGCAAACGCTCCCGCTAATAATGTAGAGCTCTAGCGTACGGTCTACGAAAAGTCTATTCTTCGCCCTAAGTAGGAGAAAACTGGTAGTGCAACGATATGTCGAGCAATACACGTCGGGGAAGGGTTCGCGTTTTAAGGCCGTAGGAACATGACCATTTATTCCAAGCACATTTAAAAGATAGAATATGCGTACTTGCTTTCAGGTAATCACAAAATAAATAAAGAAATGTCTGAAGCATTTTAAGCGAGTCTGTGTTAGCCAGCCGTTCGTAACGAGAGCTTAGAACGGGCAGTCTTGGCCAGAGGGGCCGCAACGTTGCAAATAACACGGTACAAAAAAATTGTACGGTATAATAAAATTCGCATTTTTGCTAAGCAATAAATAAAGCCCCTAAACCCCTAAACATTCCGATTATGGTAATAGGCAGTTTTAGCATAGCGTTACCGCAGGCTACCGTTGGCTACCGTGAGCACGGCAACGCTTTGGCTCGCGCTGAAAATTGCGCTTCAAAGGTACAGCACGAGCCTCCGATTGTAATGCTACGCTGCACGGTATAGCCTGCGGTAAGAAACGTCCTATCAATAACCACAGAGCAGTTTCGTCACGTATTGCAATACACTAAAACCGAAACGGTGAGCAGCGAGTTGCGACCCTGTGACAAGAAGACATCAATACTGTGAACGCTGCTCTTCCGAAGCTTGACGGTCGCCGTGCGCGGCTCACTTTTGTAGCGTGAGCTACACTGGCCGAGGTTGAGCAGTTTCGCGTGGCTCGCATAATGAGCCGTGCTCCGTGCTGCGCATGCGCGAGGAGCAGTGACATCACACGGCGCACAGCTGGCGCGCCGGAGCCGCCGCCACCGCGCGCTCCGCCGCCACCGCCGCGCGCTCCGCCGCCGTCGCGCCCGCCTCGCCGGTCTGCGCATTCCAGAGGAGTGACGTCATAGCCGCGGCTGACGCACTGGCGCCGCCGCGTGCCCAGCTGTGCGCCTCCGTTGCGCAGTAGCCAAGTCTGACGCTGCACCGGAGCCGCTTGATAGCGCCTCTCATTTTGTGCGCATAAGCTCACGCTACTTATATCCTGGCATAGCCGAGCTAAGCCACCGCAATTATTTTAGAGCACTAATGGCCAGGCAAAGCGCAAACACGATATCTTCATCACCCTGAAAAATATTCTGCCACAAACAGTGACGTGGCGGGTCCGTAAAACGCGCTTACCCACCACAAAGCTTCGCAAGTTGAGGTTTCTGCAACTTTTAAATATTAGTATGCTCATTTTGCCATTTTACTAACGCGCATCAACATCTCCGTCACCTGTAATATGATCATACCCTAACCACTTCGCGTTTGCAGACAAACCAATCATTTTTAGCGCACTGACCAGCATCAGCGAACAGGCGCACCGAAAGCCCTGAAGAATCTATCCCCGTCTCTTCCGCCATCTTGGAACTACCGCCCCGCCACCTATAGGGCGTTGGAGTTGCGAATTGTCGTCGTTGCAGCGATTGGACACGGGCCACTACCGGAATGCTTCTCGAGCTTGTAATTATCACGAGCCCAAATCGAGTGCCCGCGCAATGCTCGGGTCCAATCTATGAACCGCATTCAAATATCGTCACTTGGGTGTACTGGGATCCCCACGTTACGTCATCAAATTTTGCAAAAAGAGATTAAATGAAAATGATCGCTTTTGTCCTTGAAATTACACCGTAACAAAGGAATTTCTTGGCCAGTGGCGTTGCGTGCGAGTATCCTTGAGTCCCACTAGTGCCAGTGAACTCGTGTGAAGTGAAAAACATTCCAATTGAATATCGTTGCACCGCTCCTTTAAAAGAGACACGAAAAAAATAAGAGTAGCTATTGCACGCAGATACAGCAGGGATGCTAGAAGGCAGCGTCGTCATCAGGGACGTATATTCCCCACTTGGTAAAGAGAGCGAAAACGTATAAACCGAACGTTCGTTAATTTACATCACAAACCAAAGCAACTGCATGTAAAATGCAAAAAAAAAAGAAGAAGAAAAAGACTGCGTGACAGCCGTAGGTCAAGGACTAAGTATCCGAGCAGGCTAGCACGTGCACGAACGGCCCAATTGTTTAGGGTTCGTTTCATACTTAGTGCTCAACGCTATTAAAGCTGCTGGCGCGAGCATGAAGCTTGGTCTCGTGCAGCATTTGCTCGCGTTCTCGCGAAAATAAACCCATACATGAAGTTACGCGCTCGCGCCATTAGCTTTGATAGTGTCATATGTTAAGTATGGAAACGGAGTATGGTTACCTCTTGAATACCTGCAGCTCTTACGAAAACATCACGTACGCCGCGTTTTCTGTCACAAAGGCCGTGTTTCAAACTTTTCTCGATCTTACTCCAGGGTAAGAGTTTCGTACCTTGGCGTTCCAAAACCTACCCGCGTGCAGCATTTTTCAGCCTGTGTTGTCACGTGACACGAGTCGCCGGACTAACTCGGATCCATTTGGGTACGATTTGGAACAGAGCCAGAGGGTTAACTCCAGCGGAATTTAAAACGAAGTAACCAATTGCACGTTGCATTTTCCATGCACTACCACCACTCAGGGATAGTCTGTGAATTTTGTTCGATCGGAATGCGCGCTTATGAGCACAGAAATAAACCTCAAAATCAAAAATCTGTTTGGAAACACGGAAACAGATATTCGCAGGACGGTGAGATCGGTCAGCTCGCCCTGCAGAAACCCGGGTTTCTGGGTTAAATCACCACCCCTGCCCGTTTCGATCTGAAAGGGCATCGTACCGGCGTGCGGTGGTGTATCACTACTGCGTGGTGCACGTTAAAGACCCCGAGCTAACAGTTGTACTGCACAGGCTAAAATTCACGTCACTGTGGAGGCACCCACTCAGGCTGAAAACCATAGCCTCCAGCTCTCTCAACACAAACATAACACATTCGCAAACAGAAGATGTGTTTGCCAACACGCTAGCACAACTTGGGCGGCCGAAGATATGTATGGGGATCAAATATTACCGCCGGTTAAAATTCCCGCTCCCAATGCTTCCCAAGGTCTGGAACCCAAAGCAGTCCGACTGGTTGTGTTTACCATTATTATATCACCACATATATCTTACAAGTGATGCCAAAGTGTCAACAAATTACGTCACAGAAGCAGGTGCGTCACGTTACCGGATGTTCGCCATCTTGGCGGTTGGGGCTAAGGGGTCCCTGCAAAAAGTGCGAGCGAATCCCGCGTGTATCGCAGTTGTCCCCGGGGCACCAACTCTTGTCTGCTAAAGCCGCGTCCACACTGCTCCAACATCGCACAAAATGTTGTCCGTAGACACTGTCCCAGACGTGTTTGTTGTTACATTGTTCACACATAAAACGTCTGCAGACATGTTGGAAGCATACATATGTGTTGGAAGCAGGCATGCTGCCAACATGCTCGAGGAGGCGTGTCCGAGGATCATTCTATCGCATCTACAGCCGAGCACCGCCACCTTTGGTGCAATGCACGAGGGCTTCGTCGCCGCCAGGACCGTGGCCTTTTACAACGTGACACTTCTATGATATTCATCAGGAGGAAATCGAGGGACCACTTCTTAGGACGCGGTAATCCCATACCACCAAAAAGACCGGGCCTCCCTTCCCAACGTCATCATTAGTGGATCCACGCAGCGTCGCCTATAGCTTGCGTCAGTGTCGCCACCAGCTCGTCCTTTGCTGCGTCTCTCGTCATGTTTGAACGTGTTTGCTGCTTGGGGCGGGTCGGGGCTTCACTAATGATGACGTTATGCGTGGGCCTTGTCCTCTAGGTGGTATTGGGTAAACACACCAGTCCGAGGCGCGCGTTCCAGGCCCCGTAGTGCATTTAGCCTTATGTCCGTTCGCTTCCATACTCAACATTGGCAAAATATGGGTATCGGCGTCGGACGGCCACCATGTATACTGTACGGCGGGACAGGTCAAGAGAAAGCGAGCGGCTAATCCGGGCCGGCCGCAGTCTTGGTTGTCATGGTTACGGCCCCCTATAGGCCGTGACTCCCCTCCTCGAAGTGGTTCAGCGTCTCGCGAGTAACTGCTCTAGCAAACATCTGCGTCCTCCCCCGGCGGGAAATGCGCAAACAAGGTGCAGGACACAGGCGCCATTAATTCGCCACCACCGCGACACGCTCGGGCCACGCCTGCCCTCTCCCTCCTAACCCCCTACTTCCAGGCTCGTTTCGAACGACGTCGGAGAAAAGAACGAGGAGGATAATATACGACACAGAAAAAACATAAATGGTTCGAGTAACAGTAGTAAAATAAATAATATTGCCGGTTTCTTGTCATGTTCTCCGAATGAACTGAGGCGAAAGCAGAGGCGCTGCATTTTCCGCTCCACAAAGACCACGTAATCATGTTCCTCCTCTCTTCATAATCTGGCAAAGGTGTAAGGATTGCCATGTCAATTTCTCCGCTAAAGTTAGTGGGGCAATAAGAAAAATATAGCGTCGCGTCACACCGTGTTCCATGACAGTGCCATTTTCTTTGACCACAGTACCACGTGACTCTCTGACGTCACGTGGTACTCTGACGTCACAGGACTGTTAGCACGAACAAGCGGACGCCGAGAATTATTCGTAGCTACCGGGCTGACTTCTTATTTGAGTCATAGGTGGCGTGACAAACGCCACACCCATTTACTGCGTAGCGCACGAATGCTTTTATAGAAGCCTGTCGCCGAGGCGCCGCGAACTGGCGGAATTTGATACCACTGCAGAAATGTTATGCAACCTTTCAGGACTTACTTTTAAAGGTTAGTTGCTTTAACAAGCAATTAGGCTCGCTTAAGATGGGTCAATTTCTCCTAACAATTTGACGTCGGGACATCAGCAACACAGGGCGCCCGCGTTCACACGCAGCAACCAAATTGCTACGATTTTCCGTCATCAAAACTAAATTTAAATTTTCTAGAATCGTTTAGACACTTTGTTAAGCGCAGTACACGCGTTTTTATATATTTACATGGCGATGAGAATATTAACTTCATCTTTCTGAAACAGTTTACTCCCAAAAAACAATCAGTTTCAAACCGAAACGAACTCATTAGTTGTCATCATCGCCACCACAGGGGCATCACGTGAAAATATCGCGTCCCTGATTGGCTGCTGTCGCTTCAAACGTCTTCGAGTTGTCCGAGTTGCTCGTCCGTTTCGAGCCGGATGCGCTCCTAGTAATTCGTGTCGCACTTTGGAAAGCTAGGGAACAACTCGCCAGCAACACCGAAATAGCTGGGAAAGTTACCTCGTCCAAAGTGGGCCTTAGAAACAAAGTTTTACATTCTCTGAAGCAAGTTGATAT